>VWPU01012470.1:0-138747 GCA_013398955.1 Callaeas wilsoni | reverse complement strand
TTATCTCACTCACGAAGCCTTTGCTAACTTTATTTTCTTCCCTCCTCTGCCCAGCTGTTGCAGGGGAGGGTGAGCGAGCGACTCTCGTGGGTGCCTGGCATTGGGCCAGTGTCAAACCACTACACCATTGCTGTTACAGAGCAAAACTACCCAAGCAAATGCATTTCTTTTGCAAGGATATGACTAGTGGAAACCAAGCTGAGAAATTATTTTTCAATTTTCAGGGATGTCCAGGCGCTGTTTTCCAGATCATATAAATGATGTGCACCACCAGTCTGTGCCAGATAGGCCTCGTTTGTTCTGCTGTAGCAAGCAGGGCTGATTTCTTGTTATACATTAGCATCAGAAAAAAAGAACTGTTAGGTTAGCAAGTCTGCTTACATGGGAGAAGCCCATGGGTTCTCAATTTCCACTTTATGCATCCCCATTATAGCACAGGCATTGTGTATATGGAATACATGTAGCCTTGGGAGTGGAGCTTCTCTGAGACAGAAGCAGTGTTTACAATTCACTCATAAAAAGAAAAGGTGACAGAATGAACCAGTAGAAAAACTGGAAGAGAGATCTTTACCTCTGGACTATCCTGATCCCCCCAGATCAAGTCCACCTTCCTCAGAAAGTGTCAAGCACAGCACTATGGAATCAGGAAATTCCATCCTGCACATTAAAATAATTGAGGCTATCAGGAAAAATCAAGGCTTGATGAATAAACTGACCTTTCTGGAGTTATACCAGAGGTTCATTTGGATTTACACATCTGAATTAAACCAGCTTTAACTGAATTATTTTATGTCTGACACAGCTGTGATGGACTAATCTTAACTCACCTCATACCAACTGAGGGCAGGGAAAGGAAGTAATTTTACATTAGCACATAAATGGGCTGTGTACATCCTTATCCCCAGATAATGTTGAAATAAGAAAGCAAGCAAGCCTGCATAAAACATAAATCATGAATTGTGGTAAACATGAGAAATTAGAACAATGAAGGCACAGTACTGAAACAGATATGAAGCTTTATGTACTGTCATTTAAACAAATATCTAACTCCTGAAGATTAGAAAGTGTCTTGCACCTTTAAACGATCTGATGCTAGACTTGAGTTTCTTCAGTACAAATAGAAATGTCCATTCTACTAGAGTCATCTGCTCTCATACTTACTGCAGAATAAGACAGAAATAACTGTCCAAACCTGCAAAGTCATGCAGAAGAATCTCCCGCTTCTGCTTACACATGTAGCATCTGTTGCAGAAAATGAAATTAATGCCTCTACACCCTGCAAACCTCTCCATACACCAGTTTTATTCCACTAACTTCCATTGACTTACATCAGAAGAAAATTCCCCACTGATTTCTCATGTTTTCTTAGTCCAGGTACTTGAAATAATGGAGGATAGATCACATACAGCCTTAGTATTCTGTGCAACCACACCGGGAATAATAGACACAGCACAACAAGGCAGAGCAGCACCGAGGTTAGTCCCAAACTAGCTGAGCTAGCAGACTTCCAGACCACATCATTGGAGTGCTGCAAATGGTTTTCAAGTGCAAAACTTCCTCCTTCATATCCTTAGCTTGCCTGTCCTGGGAGATTACTAGGGAGCATCTCCACCGGAAAAAAAAATAGCCTCAGTCTTTGCTGTCACGTGAAGATACCCTGTTCATTCCTCAAGTCATATATCTAAGGAATCAGAGAAGTGAAACATAATCCTGTTGTTCAAGCAGAGCCTTAAAAATTTCTCATTTCTTTGCAACCTCCTGACCAAAGAAAAGAGAGGCGGACTCCAGTGCTTTGGGCCTCCAGAAGAGTGGGGAGTTAGGCTTCATCTGGACGTTCCTGCCCCTTTCCTCTCATGAAACATCTGTCAGTTCATCCGGTCCTCTGAGCCACTTCCTCCTGACTTTTCATCAGCTGCTCTCAGAGCACTTTTGCAAGTAAGGCCAGTCTTCTTGAGCAATCTGGAGCCCTGCTCAAGGGGATCCTTGCTGGGAGGTAGGCTAGAACATAACCACAATGTATCACAAAATAAAGCTCCTTGGCATTGTGACCTGCTCAGGGGCCCGGGTGGGTGAACATCAGGCGTTTTAAGGATCTTAATGCTGATTTCAAGAGAGCCACAAGATTTCACCCCAGCAGGAGCTGTGCACCTTTGCTGTGTGTTAGTGAACCAGAACTGGTGCCCAGTAAGCTGATAGGCCATTGCATTGCACTGGGTGCGCTCTCTCATCCCCACCAGGTAGCACTGAGTTGCACACACAGCTCGCTGTGCCCTGGCTACGTGCAGTGCTGTGCTGTGCTGACTTCACTGCACAGCTTCTCTGTCTGAAGCCAGCTCAAAGCCAGCCCAGGGAGCTCTGCACTGTCAGCATCCGCACAGCACACACATGGCCTGCAGAAGCTGTTAGGACAGGACTCCCAGCAGTGATGGGAAGCAGAATTTCAGATTAGGCTGCAGGGAGGCCTTTAGTACTTTTATCACCTACACTCAATCCCAGCAGTATTTTGAAACATGAGTAATATTTTATTTACCTGCACATATGTATAAAGGGTTCACAACATCTCTGAAATCAAAGTCAGGTCCCCTGGTTTCAGTCTTGCTATTTAATGTAAGCTTCCCTGAAGGGAGAAGGACTCTGGGAATGCAGGCTTCACCTCAGCCTTACCTACCCTCCAGTAGGAGTTGTGTAAAAGGAAATTTATTCTCATCAGGACTTTCAGGTGCGGGGGTGTTTCTAGGAATAAGCAACACCCAACCACAGAACAACCAGGAAGAGGTTTTATAAGCATACTGTGCCACTTTGCTGCCGCAAAGGTTATACATTAAATCTCCATAGCTAGCTGCTGCATTATGCCATTCTACAGGAGTACTTGCCATGTGGTGGGATCCATGGGCTAGGAAATGGCCACTGCACGCTGGCCTGCATGGCATGGTGAACACAAAAGCTCAAATTACAGAGTCTGCAATTGCAAACATTCAGACAATCAAATCTGAGGCAGACCTCACGTCAATCACGTTCCAGGTAGACTGGATGAACTCTGTTAAAGTCAAGAAATGGAAGAGCTGGAGGAACATCAAAGTGCATCAGCTAAGTAGATAGAGAAGTTTTGCATCTGCCTGCACAAAAAATGATGCTATGGATACTTTCGTTTTCTCTTTCACATATCTCGATACGCAAAATTAAAGTATTTGTTACAGAATATGCAAATAAAACTTCTGAAATTATTTTTCCACCATTGTAACAAGTTCTTGGTTCTAAGACAGGTGATCAAAAGGCAGGAAATTCACTGACAAGTGTGACAGACACTGCAATCTCTGAAATAATTAAATTGGTTTTAATGCCCTATACATTGAACAAGGCCACTGTATACTTTAATCCAGCCTTAATTTTACCTTCTTGCCAAATTGCCAGACTAAACCATTATATTTCATTGTTGCAGTGAGCACTTTGTGACTGGAAGAGATCTGTCAGTACGCAGGGAATCATGATCCTTTCCCAGAACCATTCCCAACTTCAGAGATTTACTAATTTATTTGCAGACTATCGAGCTATCTGTATCTTTAGGATTCTCAGCTGACATAGACAGAGACAGCAGGGAGAATTCTCACATGGAGAACGTCATGGTATCTTCATCAGAAGTCAACAAAACCGGGCCAGCTGAAGTTTGTACCAGATGGGGTGTCAGCACTCTGATATTCAGGTCATCATTGGAAACTAAGTTCCTGGAACAAATTTAATTTCTGTCTGCACTCGATTAAAAGTTAAAAACCAGCTTTACAGTTCCTGCACTTCTCGTTGAATTAGTTATTAGCATGGAATCTGCTGTTAGCAAGGACTTTAAATTGAGTAAAACCACTTCAAACAGAGCAGATCACAGAGACTGCCAAATAATAGCTGATGACATTTATGATAATTAACATAAAATGGCACTGTAATAACCCACACTGAAAACCACAGGCAGAGCCTAGATCTGTGCTCTTAGAACTCAGAAGACAGGGAAAGTTCAGTCTCCAGCAAGGCTGTGAGGATTCTTCATAGCACCTTAAACAAACAACGCTTGAGTTTCTCTGCTGCTGTGTGGAAACAAGCACTTACTGAAAGCATATCTTTAATTGCACTTGTTGGCAATGTCTTCATAGATGTCTCAACTATCTCTCAGACTTCAGCTTCAGTCATCCCAATCTCTCCACTTTTCTTCCTTTACATTAAATATGCACTATGTTCCTAATTAATGCAGCCAGCAAATCCTGACTTTCATTCCTCCACAAGCATTATTTTTTCATCTAGATCACCCTCTGTCCCACTCTGGCCTTTCTCAGGATCAGATGTGGCAATCTGGTAGAGTTCCCACTGACTGGAAAAGGGCAAACACACCCCCACTTTTTAAAAAGGGAAGTAATGAAGACTCGGCAAAACTACAGGCTGGTTAGTCTCATCTTCTGTGCCTGGCAAGATCATGGAGCAGATCCCCCTGGAAATTATGCCAAGGCACATGGAAAGTAAGGAGGTGATTTGCGACAGCCAGCATGGCTTCACGGGCAGATTTGAGGGCCCTCTGTGATGGATGAGAGCATTGGTGGATGAGGGAAGAGCAACTGATGTCATCTGCCTGGACTTGTAAAAACAAAGCACATGACACTGTCCCACACAACATCCTTGTCTCTAAACTGGAGGGGCCCAGACCACACCACAGTGGACAAGGATTTGGCTCAATTGTCACACTCAGTGCAGCCACTGGCTCAATGTCCCAGTGGAGACCAGCAATGAGGGCCATTCCTCAGGGGCTGGGACTCCGACAGTTTAACACTTTTGTTGGCCACATGGACGGTGGGACTGAGCACAGCCTCAGTGAGTTTGCCCACGACACCGAGCTTTGAGGTGCAGCAACGTGCTGGAGGGAAGGGATGCCATCCAGAGGGACCTGGACAGCCCTGAGAGCAGGGCCTGCACAAACCTCATGAAGTTCAACAAAGCCAAGCACAAGGTCCTGCACCTGGGCCAGGGCAATCTCAAGCACAAACACAGGCTGGGTGGAGAATAAATCAATAGCAGGCCTGAGGAGAAAGACTTGGAGGTGTTGGTGGATGAGAAGCAACATGCTCTTGCAGCCCAGAAAGTCAAACACATCCTTTTGCACACAGGCAGGATGTGCTTGGCTTTCTGGGCTGCAACCAAAGCAGTGTGGCCAGTAGGGCAAGTAGGGTGATTCTCACCCTCTGCTCTGCTCTAGCAAGACCCTGTCTGGAGTCCTGCATCCAGATCTGGAGCCCACAACGTAAGAAGGATGTGAACCTGCTGGAGAGGACCCAGAGGACGGTCACCGGGATGATCAGAGGGGTGGAACACCTGTACTAGAAAGGCAGACTGAGAGAGTTGGGGTTGTTCAGTCTGGAGAAAAGAAGGTTCCAGGGAGACCTTAGAGCACCTTTCATAATGGCAACCTGCTAGAGAGGGACCTTACAAGGGCATGTAAGGGAAAGGACAAGGGGGAATGGCTTTAAACTGAAAGAGGGTAGGTTCAGGTTGGATAAAAGGAAGAGATTTTGTTCTGTGAGGGTAGTGAGACACTGGAACAGGTTTCCCAGAGAAGTTGTGGATGCCCCATCCCTTGAAGTTTTCCAAGGCCATGTTGGATGGGACTTTGAGCAACTTGATCTAGGGAAAGATGTCCCTGCCTATGGCAGGAGGGTTGGAAATAGATGATCTTTAAGGTCTCTTCCAACCCAAACCATTCTAGGTTCTTATGAATTCTGTGTCATGGGATCCTGGCTCTCAATGTGTAACTTGGAGAAAAGTCCTCTGTGGTTACTCATCACTTCTTGTGGTAAACTTCTGTTTTCTGTCATGACCTGCTACACACTTCTCATATCTCACTTCCCAAGTTCTGCTGCCCTCAACCAGAATGTTGCTTCCAAAGTATCTTAATGATGTCTTAAATAATTCTTCCCTACCCAAAGTATCTAGCTGTCTAATTTCTGGTTCTGAATTAATTTCTATAGTAAAAATCTGCCACGATGACAACTTAAAGTTGGATTTTTCGTATTTAGAAGAGAGTTTGCTCTCTTCCAAAATCTCCTCTTTCCCATTGCATCTTTTTTTTTTCTGTTTATGCAGCAATCTTGTATCCAGTACACTACAAGTCTTCACATTTTCTGTATCTTAATAGCCTCTTGTCTTTGCATCAGATTTGAGCACCACTTCTTTTACATTTGAGACCTGACACTGCTTACATTTGGCCTATTTCTCTCTCCAGCCTTCTTATCTTTACTTACATACACATTCCTCGCCATGCCCTTGTCTAAAATACAGCTATGATACCTATCCACATGCGTTCCTAATTCCAAGGTCAGTGGTAAATACTCAGAAAATAAACCAGCGTTACTGTGACTAGCACATTGAAAACCTCGGAACAGTGAAGAGGAATGTCAAAATCCTATAATGAATTTTAAAAATCAAGTGGATAAAAATATACAGAACACCCTCCCACAAAAAGCTGTAGTCAATGAGGTGATCCTGGGACCAAGATGATCCAGCTGAATTTGTGTCTTGCATTATTTTCTTTATATGATCATTATCAGTGTTTGTTTCTCTTATTTATGTAAGACTTTAGTTCACACTCCTCTGTTCCAGGGAACATCAATGCAGACCATTTTGGAACACCAGTCTGATCAAATAAAATTACAAGAACATCAGACTGCAGTCATCAGTACAGGTCAAACATGATGTGCAGTCCTAGCGCCTGAGCAGTTCATTTCCTGCCAACTTTGATCTGTGTTCTGTCTTTTCCTCTTATATCTCTGTCCTCACTGCTAATTATTCTGACTTGTAGCTTTTAACAGTGGAGGCGTTTTCTCTACCACTGACTCACAGAATTGTGCCAAATGCTGTGGCTTAGGAAAGGAGAGGGAACGCTGAATCTAAAATTATTGTATCAGTGAGGAAGTAGAGAAACTGATACGGTATTATTTTAAAACAACCCACACAAGAGTATTCTGAAAAAAACCAACCCCCAAACATATTTTTCAGTGGAAGATGTGGGCGACATTCAATTTCTTTGTTATTTCTGGTGACAAGTATTTAACGTGGACTCTTCCTTCTGAAACAACTTCATCTCCCCTCTGAACAAGGGCAAGTCTCTTCTTCGTTCTGATTGCAAGACTGTAAGTATTACTTGTCCTTATCCACAATAATTGTTGTTTCCATTTTTTTATTCATAAACTAGAAAAAGAGAAAAGCAGTTTAAGATGAAGCTAAATGAAAATCATCACTTCTCTTCAAAATACTGATTTAACCTTATATTTTTGAGGTAGCTTTTCCTCAAAGGAAACCCCATTTTCTTATTCAAAGACAGTATTTTCCTTTGGAAATTTTCAGTAAAATTATTATGTTGCCACTAGCAGAATGAGTCACAAGACTCTGCAGCTCCTAATTCACCCCATACACACACGTATTCTGACCAAATCCTTCTCATCTACATCTCATCTACAAAACTCCTGTCTGTCCTATTTGTTCCCACATTGCTCAGCATCTTCCCCATGGTGCCAACCTTTATGCTGCTTTATGCATCCCGTTTCTTTACTCTCACCACACCCACAGGCTGGCTCCTCTCTTCTCTGTAAAGTACCTCCATCTTTGCTGGTACAAAAGTCAAGGCACTTGGTGAAAAAAATTGTAAAAGGAAGGAACCTTATTAAACGTTGAAAACAAGTCTCTGTGCACAAAGAGTGCTTCATTTCTTCACAGCTTCTAGTACCCATAAAATTCGTGGTGTTGCTTGGTGCAGTTTCAGAACACAAACTTCTCCACTGCTGCCCACTGGAAAGCCCATCCTCTGGGATAACACATTTAAGCAGAGGGAGAAGTGCCCAAGCAACTTCACCTGGCAAAAGGAGTGAGAACGTGTGAAAGAAACAGCCCTGCAGACAGCAAGGTCAGAGAAGGAGGGGGAGGAAGTGTTCCAGGTGCTGGAGCAGCGATTCCCCTGCAGCCTGTGGTGCTGACCATGATGAGGTAGCACGTCCTCCTGCAGCCTTCAAGATCCACAGCGGAGCAGACATCCACCCGCAGCCCATGGAGCAGCCCCACACTGGAGCAGGGGGATGCCTGAGAGGAGGCCGTGACCCCATGGGAAGCCTGCACTAGATTAAGGGCACATAATAGTGGATTTTTTTTTTTTTTTGTTTTAGTCATCCAGAGAAAAATGTAATTTTAGCTGTGCCAAAATGAAAAAATTGCTCAATATTTTGGCTTTTGCACAGACTTCTGACCTCTTTAAATTAGATCCGTTTCTAAACAAAAGCACCATTTAAATGTGAAATATTAGTGTTTCATTTTGGAAATATTTACTGTTTCCTTGTTTCAGTCCTCCAGAATGAGACATTCTGCAATTTTTCTGGAAACTGTCCCATATTCACAATATTTTTTCAGATTCAGCAAAAAATGAGGTTTGGATTTGTAATATTTTAGTTGGCAGGGATGGGGATGGAGTAAGGATACACCTACAACTTATTTAAGAGTTCACAAGGCTTGAACTTAAAAGTTCACACGAGATTGTGTATATATATGAGAAGTGTAGAATTCCATGTGTTAAGTAGGTACTTATGAGAGAAATAATTGAAAATGTCATTTACAGAGAAGATTTAAGACTGCTTTTTTTTTTTTTTTGAGGAAGGCATGAGGAAGAGTTTTCTTGGATGTTGTGCCAGAAACATGATAAAGAAGTAGCAGAAGTAAAAATTATGAGAAACATGAAGAAGAAGTTTCTCCCTAGTTTCCCAAGACTAACATTTCCTTTTTGATATTAAACTCATCATTGAATAATCTCCTCTGGTTTTACTCTCTCTGAACTCTGCTGCAGGTGTTATCTTCAGTCATCAGCTTCTTGAGGAGAGCCAATGAACGGAAGGCAGAATTGTTCACCCTGTTTCCTCAGCATTTGCCTGGGTTCTCAGCACAGGAAGCTCTGAAAAGTGCTCTGAAAAGTCAGAAGGAGGAACCTCTCCAACTTTGAGAAGCCAGTCGATCAGGAGCATGCACAGCTAAAGGAGAGGCATGGGAAAGGGGGAGAGGAAATGCTGACACTGCCTGCTGAGGATGTAGTGGCAGGCAAGAAATGCTCCCCATGACCACAGTTAAGTTGGTGGAGGGATGGATGGAGTGACGGAGCTGCCTGAGCCGTGAAAGCAGGAACCAACATGAAGATTGCTGGGAAGACTGTGTATGTTTTTGTGCTGCTCGCCATCACCATGGCCATGAGATTAGCAGGTGAGTCTAACTGGGACCAACTGGCCATTGGGATGTAAGAACGGGAAATGTGCGCAGCTCCTTTCTTTTTGTAAAGGTTATACATAGTTCTGTGGCTTTTATTAAGTGCTAAAAATTATGAAGCACAATTAAGACGTGCTTTCCCAATACCCACTCCTGCTCCTCTTTTCTTAGTGGTCACAAGGCTGCCAGGTATTTTCCCTGTGACTTCCATGTAGGCATGGAAGTCACTACATACTTCACTATGTAGTGACCCTTAGCTGGGAACGTACCATTTGTCACAAATAGCCTTTTTACTGAGACTTCCTAATCCACATCATCTGAGAAACTGAGCCTTTTGATGTACTAAAAATATGCCTGGGAAAGTGTTAGTGATCTTGAAGCTTTTGGACATGTAGTTTCTGCTGAAGAGAGGCTGCAGACACTCTGAAATAGGGCATGGACCTCCTGCGTCTTTGGGAGGAGAAGTGGAAGGTCTCTGATGTGCTGACAGAGGGGAGCAGTTTCTGGAATTTCTTTCTAAGGGGATGACCAGTATCAAGATGGGAAAGGCTTTTGTGCCAAGGGCAATGGAAGTCCCAATCTTCTGTCTTTTAGTATACTTGACTTAGTTTTAATGCGGTTTAGCTGCAGCAGTTCATGTTTCCCACATACTGCTCCTTTGCATTTTTAGAGCTTGTGCTCTTCTGGACACCATACAGCAATCCAGGGACTTGATGATGGAGCTAGGGATTTGAGGAGCAGTTCCAGAAATTTAAACTGTTTCTGTATAGGAGGAAGAAGGCAGATAGGTCCGTGAGATCCAAATTAAACTTCGAACATCTCTGAATAATATGTAACATGCATGTGTCCACTCCTATTATGGACAGATAGAACTAAACTACATGGACATGAGTTACTCCATTCCACTTGGCCAGGAAATAAAAATATCTCCTTTGTGATATGTTAAAGCATAATAGATGCAGTCATTGTTGTCAGTCATGCAAGACTCATCTATAATGTCTTTGAGTGATAATGGGGGATCCCAACTCAGTTGTATCCACTGGAAAAAATGTAAATACTTCATGAACATTATTAAACTTTGGATCACTAACCTCACAACAGGCACACTGCTGGTAAAAAATCTGTCCCTATTCTGTAGGTAAAGAACTGTCTCCAAAGAATACTGAGGAATCTGCTCAAGTTCATGCAGATCGATTATGGTAGCATCAGAGACAGTCTACGTTTTTGAATATAGCTGCTCAAAAAGTAACAGAGTGTGGTTACATCACAGAATGTTGAAGAAAATGGGGACACAAAGGGGAGTCCTACTGACAAAAATTATTTTTAAAAATTCACTTTGCTGGAAATATTTTTAAAAAGTCCAATGCCAAAAAGTGGACGGTTTTCACCCTAAGGTATTTGGATTTAACTTCTTGATGTCTTGGTTAACCAATGATATTGCCCTTCAAAGAATGTAGAAAAAGATATTCCATTAAAATCTAATTGCACGGCTGAACCCTCTTCCCCCAGCCCGCTCCCAATAAAAAGCAGCCTGCATTTGATGGGAAGTTTTTAGCTAGCACTGCTCCTAAACTTGTTTCCTTCAATATTAGGGTGGCTCCTCTGAGCAAGATCTAGTGGAAAGGGTTTTTTTTTTCTTCAGATATCACAGGCTAAATATGTCAAGCTGATCCAATGTGTATTCTGTCCACATAATATTAGTCTTCAGTGTTGCATGAAGCTCAGAAGGAACTATGTCCCCCCTTCTGAAGACTAGAGCAAGCTACTGTGAACGAAATAAAGTCGTGGAAAAACTGTTGTGTGTAACCAGGCTTTATCTCCATGAACATTTTCCTTAACATTTCCTTAGCATGTTGTTTTGTGTGACTGGGTTAGTTTTTACCACAGCAGATGGGGCAGCTCAGAAAAAAGGCTGAGGATGCTTCTTAATTGTCATAGCTAGATCTGCCCTCAGGCAGAGCTGGATAATAAGCTACCAAAGCTGCTGGGGCATGATCTCTACTAAAAATCCTTTTGTGACGATCTTCAGTAGCAGCAGTGAAAAAACTCAACATTAAAATATTTTTGGTAACGCTCTGAAGATTTCTCTAGTTTAACTAAGCACACAAGACACCTCAAATGGTTGTGTATGCTCCAAAGCAAAGTGGTAAGGACAGGCAAGATCTTCCATGAGAAGTTCATGCAATAAATCTCTTTTTACTGAAATAACATTTGCAGCATTTGACTGGGTAAGTCCTGCCTCTGTAGTTGTATCCTGTGACAATGGATATGTCCAAGTGCTTCACAGGAAGCTGCAAGAAATCCATCATCAGTAATGAGATGCGATTCCCTGTGGTTGTTCAGTTTTATCAATTGTGAAAAACTGAAGTCAGTGACATTGTGCTGGAATTATAGAGTATGAGGTGAATAAAAGTAAAGTTAATTTACAGAGCAACCTAGCTACAGTTCAAGTTTGCCTGCATACACAATTTTCTTGAATGCTACTGCTTTCATTTAGTTTGATTCCTTAATAAAACCAGTAAATTCTTTTCCACTAGTGTACTAGTGGTTCATTGCCTTTTGACTCTTTCTGTCCTAGTATGTTTCACTGCACCTGTCTCTGTCACATTCTATTTTAGTTTATGGTGGAATCTTGATCCAAATACAAAAAATCATAGCCTAAAAAAACCTATTATGGTAAACTTACATTTGTCTCCATTTCACTTTTTCTTTGCTGCTCCTTTGGGACTGTGTGCTGGAATCATTCTGACTTCTTTTACCCTAAAAACATCTGAATCCAAGCAGCCTGTTTTCCTCATCCATATTCTTAAAAAAGAATTCTGTACTATTAAATAAAGCAAAATTTTTTTAGGACACACCTAAATTGTAATAGTACAATCTTCCAAGCACATCCTTATGACACCAACATTTTACTTTGCTGTGGTCCAGATGCACTGAGTCCGTTCGTGTCTGAACTTGTCTGCTTTCAAAACCATGGAAAGAAGGAAGTTCAGTCTTCCAAGTTGACCACATACAGCATAAGTGAAGAGTACTTGGTTTGTTTTTCTTCTCACATGGCCGACAGTAAAAGGCCAAGTTCAGCGTGCAGAACAAACTATAAAACAATCTGTATCTGTTTTTATACCGAGAACTGGAAGGACTTTGTTACATGTAGTGTCACAGTGCTACTCTGAAAGCAATACTACCCAAGGCACTTTGACATCCAGTGAGAATCCCTTTTGCCCTCATCCATTCCACTCACATTCTGCAAGGAGAAAGATCTATTTACTTTGCACAATTCAGAAGTAGCAAAGTTCAAAGTTTACAGCCAGACTGGTGTGCTATGTGACAGCTTGTTAAGTTCAGTGATGATTTATTATCAGCTGAGGATTTGGCCAACAGTGTTCTCTAAAGTGCATGACTCTGACGCATCATTTAAACACCAACTAATTTCTTCATTTAAGAAGTGTACTCATCTTTTTTTTCCTACACAGTCATGTTATATTGAGACATAACCTATTTACGTGAGGATAAATCACTGAATCTGGATCGAATTGCAGTAATGAAATTGCCTTTTTTTTTGCGGGCATTGTATTAGAAAATACTTTTCATCAACAATTTGAGCACCAAAACAAGCACCCATTTTATTGAAAAGCTGGTTTTAACACTGATTGAGGCATGGTTCTCTATTCTACTTTCTGGTCAAAATTTGTTGTACTACCTGTTTTTATTATTATGACATTTTAGCTGCTGATTTTCAGCACACATCTGACATTCTACTCATCAAGGTCAGCTGGTTCTTTTTGTGTGACATATAAATTCTTTACATTAATAACACTGTATTCTTCCTGCTTTCAACAAATTTCCTCACACACTCCTGATACTGCCAATGCCATTAGTAAAAAAGTTAAACAGAACTGCGGCAAAAATCATCTGCTAAGAAACATTATCAGCAAGCTACCTTCAACCTGGCACCTCCATTTAACTGCCTTTTTTTTCTCTCCTCAACCCAGTTCTTTATCCATCATGTAGTTGTCCCTTTATTCTTTCAGCTTAATTTTTTTCAAGAGGACACTGTATCAAACACATCTCTACCTAAGTGAGATTTAACATCTTTTCATTGCCTTCAAAATCAGCTCTCTTGAAGGACTGCTTGAAAAGATACTGGAGAAAGCTTAAGAGAATTGAAAGATCATAGAAAAATTACACACTAGGAACTGGCAACTGCAAAGGTATATTCCACCTTGAATGGGAAGACTGAAACCTTGGGATTGCTCTTGAGTTCTATCGGTGTCCTCAGCCCTCTGCAACATAGAAAGTCATGTTGAAGTTTGCAATCTAAAAATATCCAGCCATGCTATGATCACTTCATATTGTAAACCCAATGACAGAGTGTGTAAGGTTGCTATTTCACCTTGCATGAAACAGCAAGAAAGAGTGACACAGTATTGGTGGCAAGAAAAGTACTGCAGGTGGCATGGCAGTGGTGACAGAAAAGAAATGTGTTAAAAGAAGAAAAAAATAATAATTTGAGTATGAGGAAGAAAGGAATTTCTGAAGATAAGGAAAAAGCCTAACTAGAATGAAATGAGAATAG
The DNA here is from genome assembly GCA_013398955.1 of Callaeas wilsoni. Classification (NCBI taxonomy): domain Eukaryota; kingdom Metazoa; phylum Chordata; class Aves; order Passeriformes; family Callaeidae; genus Callaeas; species Callaeas wilsoni. The sequence continues at coordinate 124,904 of VWPU01012470.1, read as the reverse complement.
GACATCTTTTCAAGGAATAACAATAAGTATGGATAAAACAGTGTGAGTGTGAAACTAGCAATAAAGGTATAAGTCTTTTAATGTGTCCAATTAAAGATACATCCCTGCTGAAAAAGCTGTGATCTAGGTTTCAAGAAACAGAGTCATATGAGCTTAGGTCAACTATTTGATGTATTTCTATAATGAAAATTAAAGTAGTCTAGCTACTTACTGCTCACCCGAAACATTGGGGTTGTTTTTAGCCTGCTCTCCATCCTCTGCTGTTGTGATAATGTTTTCACAGTCACAAAGCTACGCTATAGGAGAGTCTGTCAGTACATTAGCAAGTCCTACCCTGGTACAAAGCACTTCTATTTATCTCTCATTTCATTCCAGACAAACCTTGCTGGGTGTCACAGGAACTCTGGAAGTAGAAGGGGAAAACAGAGGCAGAGCACAGACTGTTGTATCTTCCAAGCGTCCGGTGCTGCCTTTTTGATTATGACTTGCTTTGACTCATATACTACATTCATTCCAAGATACAGTTAGCCATTTGCTGTGGTAGGATCATTGTTTCAGTTCATTATATCTCTAAGTTTAATATCTGCAGGGGGTGTAGGGGAAAGATGCATCAAAAATTGGTAATTTTTTTAATCAAAATTTTTTTAATCAAAAACTGGTAAATTGTTACTGTAAGAAGTAAAGAATCAATAGGATGTTTGAGAAATATAAGAAAGTAAAGCAGTGTCTTTATAGAGCAACAAATGCTGTAACAGTTAAATTTTGCAAGAGGCTGTCATGGAAATTGAGGCAATAAAAAGTTCTACTGTGGTTTAAAACCTACTATAAAGAATATCAGAGGCTGGAAATCTTTTGTGTTTGAAAGCAACCAAAAGCACTTTCAACCTGCGTAGCTGTCTCTGATTTTGCAGTGATTCCCCTCAAAAGTTTAGTGGCTTCACAATCAAATTTTCCTGTTTTTAAAACCTTTCTTATTTTAGTGTGAGAAAGTCTCTAAGAAACAGGAGAAATGACAAAATAAGTGATACTGCAAAGAAGCTGGTGCAACTAGTTGTTCATGAGAGCTGTCAAACACACTACATAAACCACACTGAAAAAACCAAAGTCTTTCCCCCAGTCTTTTCAAATTACGGTAATCTTACCATGACAACAATAACCAGCACATTTTTGAAACACAAATGTGAACTCCTCAACCGAGTTTTTTTTTTCCCTGAGAAAGGATATGTCCATTTTCAAACATAAAAGTGGAATCTGTCAGTGCTTTGAAATGTGCACTCAATGCACTGCAATATAGCTTGAGAACCTTCTCAGACATGGCCTGAGGTCTTCTTCAACAGTCCAGGAGAGACAATGAGGGATGGCATAATTAGATAGATTTCAGAAGCTGGAGTCAAATTGGAGGACCTCAGTCTAAAGACCTGCTACTGTCAGATGAGTCTCCAAGGTGAAACCTGGTCACAATGGATTTGCATTCACAACCAAAATAAAATGGTTCAGCCTCGTGCTGTACAGAACTCCCAGAACCTGACTCATCTGTTTTCCACATCAGTGTGACAGACAGCACATACTCCTGGTTTCCTGAGCTTTGCTCTTTCTGGCTATCAGAAAAAATGGTTGCTGTTTTCCAGAATCAACTCATTTGTGAAGAACATGACTGAAAATAAGATGTTACTTACAATAAATGTGACCCTTCATTTCATCTCTCTTGTGTGCAATGAAATAGTTAACAGTGCTGACATTTAATTACCATCCTACAGTTAGCACTTCACCGAGATGAGCTCGATAGCTCACACCTCTTTAAATCACTTGTTCTCTGCAGGCTCACAGAGGCTGGGGCCCTTGTTGCAGCGATTATCCCCTTTTTCAGCCGCAGCAAGCTGTCAGTTCAGCTCAGCTGTAAGATGAGATTTCACATGGAGAGATGTAGCTGTGCAACATGCGGTTTTGTTTCTGAGTCTTTGAGTAGATAAATGCTGATGTGGATGCCGTATATCTGCCCTAATGCACTGGTCATAAACCAATCAGTTACCATAGAGGAAATGGCAGCAAATGACTGTTAGCCGCTTTGCAGCATGAAAGACCATTCCAGAAAACAGTGGTGTGATGAGAGGTCTGAATTGCAGCACTGAACCTTTCCACTTTAACAGAGTGGAATCCTGTGATGGTTTTTGGCATGGATAGAGTTAATTGTCTTCATGGTAGTTACTGTGGAGCTGGATTTGTGCTGGAAACTGTCTTGACATCACAGGTACGTTTTGAGCAGTGCAAGACTGTGGGCTTCCAAGCAGGGGTTCAGAGATGCAGCGAGGCAGGAGTCAGAGCGAGGAATGAATTATTTATTAAATTTACAATACCATTTATATATTCTAGTTCCATAAAGCAATTGAACAGTGTTCAGACTTCTTTTAGGGTGATTGGTTAAAGCCTGAGACACCTACTTAGAAATGTTTTTTCTTAATATAATGTACACAAGGTTAGAAGATACCAGCTCTGAATGTTATTTACAAAACCCTTATCTATTGTTTACATAGCTTACACAGCAAAGGAAAAGTTCTCACAGAATGAATGTAAGAAGAGAAAATTTCCCTGCTAACAGCATTTCAGCATCCACACAAGACCTTTTCTGATTCTCACACCATTAGTGAGTGGGCTGGGGGTCCAAAGGAGGCTGGGAAGGGAAACAGCCGGGACAGCTGACCCCACCTGGCCATAGGGATATTCCAGACCATGTGGCATCATGCTCAGCACATAAAACTGGGGAAGAGCAAAGAGGGGTGGTTGGAGCTATGATGTTTGTCTTCTCAAGTCACCATTATGCATGATACAGCCCTGCTTTCCCGGAAATGGCCGAACACCTGCCCGCCCTTGGGATGTTTTGTTTTGCTTGTGTGCATAGCTTTTTCTTTACCCATTAACCTTTTTTCTCACCTTCAGATTCTGTTCCCAACCCACTGTGGGGTAAGTGAGTGAGCCAGCGGCTGTGTGGGGCTTTGTGGCCAGCTGGGATTCAACTGCAAGAAATACTTCTGTTTGCTTAGTTCTCCTGCAGAGTGGACATACACACTCAAGGTTTACTGAAATTACCAGAGGGAAGGGGAGATTGTGTCTTCCCTCAGAGCTGCTGAGTACACATCCAAGAGTGCAGGCTAGGGCAGGCAGCATAAGGAGGACAAAGAAGGCAGATCAGGAGACCCTGGCAAAGGGCTTGGTTGGAGCAGACCCCCATGACCAAGAAATCATGGAAGTGAGGGAAAAGGAGCTCAGATGTGATCGTGTAGAAAATGTGAAGCCTGACAAGTCAACAAAAGTTTGTGGAGTAGAAAAGAGGACTGAGGGAAAGAACCTGTTCTTTAGGACCAGAGGGAGCAGAGGAGATTTATTTTCATGTCTTTTATTTTCATGAGTATAGCCAGCAATTCTGTGTTCCCTGCAGAACTGTCACTTTCTAGCATATTGATTTATGTTCTAATAAAATATACTTTTAGATACTTAGATGGCTTTTGGTATGCTCAGAGAAATTAGAAAGAGGAACCAGAGTATGTCCAACTTCAGACCAATATGAGGTCCTAGCAGCACCTTCAAACTGGAGGAAATGCTAGGGCTGACCAGGAAGGACAGGATAGGAATGAGGATAATTTCTATTTAAAGATCAACCTTTGTGCTTGAGGATCCCATAGCTATTTACATATTAACTTCTGGGAATATACATTTTGGATTTCTTCTAAATAAAGCTAACTCTCTGGTAAAAACGAGCAACTTTTGACATTTCCTGAGATTATATTTTAGCTTGAAATAGAAAGTTCTTCAGAAACTGCTATGAAAATGGATGACATTACTCTTCATGGTTTGGAAGCTCTCAATCAAGTATTACCCGGGCCCAGTCCTATTTTGCTTGTGAGTCACTTCAAAGTCACTTCAGAAACACAAATTAACCAAACCTTTAAGGATTTTTGGCAGACACATTCTTCTGTAAAAGAAATCAAAAAATCACGTTTCTAGCAGCATATATGAAAAAAAATAAGCAAATCAAGGAAGAAAATTTACAATTAATATTTACACTAATGCTACTTATCTGTACTCTATCAATGAAAGAGGGCAGTAAAGTGAAGACAGTTTGATATTAATAAGGCCTCTGCAAAAGTAGGAAGCTTGTGTGGATAGGATAAGCAATAAGATTTTTTACTAATTAATCTGTCATCTGGGGAAAATTCTTGCCTTACTAAAAGTCTTCTGAACTAATAACAAGATACAGGGGATTTCATAAGCCTTCTAAAAATTTTCTGTAAACCTAAAATTGTATTTAAACTTGATTCAGCAGATTTTAAGCTGACTGATGTGGTTTCTTACTTAAAGTGAATGGTACCTGATTGATTCAGAGGAGAATATGACAGAAAGGCACAGCAGAAAGCACCACTTTCACTGCCTCTTTCTTTACAGCCTTGAAGCATGAGAACCCATTATGTTGGGGAACTTTTACATTGCAATGAGCTGCTTAGGAGATGCTGAGTTGAAAGAGAAGTAAAATGCTGCTGCTTTAATATGTAAAAGAAAGGGTATACAGTTAAATATCCACAACACTGTCATTCTTGCTCAACATTTGGAAACATTATCCAAGAAATCCCCCAGCTCCAACGCAGGGGCTGTTTGAGTGCTTAGGTTTGCTTAGTCATTTACAGATGAGGTGAGCCATACTCTGCATGACTCGGAGCTCTGAGGCTCTCAGCAACCTTAAACTAGGAGAGGAAGCACTTTGTTCTCCAATTCTCAGAGACACTCATTGAACTCATCCAGAAACTATCACAAGACAAAAGGCTTCTTTCAGTTCCACTCCTGGTGAAATCATCTGAGTCTGAAACACACACCTCACATTTTCTTGGAACTCCACTAAGGAGAAAAATACTTGTCATTTTAAAACACATCCAGTGTAATAATGCATCACAGAACACTTTTAATAGCTGAAGTGTCATCATCCAAAGGATACTTAATGCTCAAAATGAAAAGGCAAAAACCTTTAAAGGAATATATAAGAAGTTAAAATGCAGTGAACTGTGTTCATTTTGCAAGTCTGAAATCATTTCCCAAGAAAACAGTCAAACAGAATCAAAAGAGGTTGAGCTGGAATGTTTCATTCACCTAGATTCAAGAAGATAATTAGATTTCAGACAATATTATTAAGGCAAAACCAACTGTAGTTTTCTCAAAGAGGGTAATAGTAATTATTTGACTAATTACTTAAAACTGATGCTCATTAAGACCATTTCTTATAGCATTGTGAATGGAACTGGGCTTCACATTGTGCTGGACAGCAGAAATAATATAATTCCAGAGCTGGGTAGGGGGCAGTGAAACCCAACAAAGTCAGGTCTGGTATCACAGAGGAAGACTGACAAGGGTTTGACTAATCATACAAAAATTAAATCTTCTAATTCTTTGCATATTCCAGATGAACTTTCAATTGCTACTTTAGTGTATTTGCTTGTAAGGTTTGGGGAGGGGGTTAACATTTTTGGAATAACTTGTGAAAAACTTATTTGTCAGTAACAATTGGATTGGTTAACTTTAGCTGTCTGTCCAGATTAATGCACTTTTTGGAAGTAGTACTCTGATTTTCTCCTTACCCACGTCTTTCAGAATGCCACTGAAACCATTGCTCAGCCTAAGGACAGAGCAACTCATATTCCACCGGTGACACAGAGAACTGAGAGATCAGTGGTTTACTGTCCCAAAGTTTAATGGCCACCTACTAAAAGAGGAAATGGGTGAAGTGGTAAATAGAGGTTTGTTTGGACTACAGCTATGGGTATTATTCCTTTTAACCCATTAACTGCAAAGTTTCATTCACATACATTGTGAATTCTAGGGACTGCTTGCTTGTAATTTCATCAGAAGCCAAAGGACACAAAAGCCCCGTTCCCTCACCTACCCTTCACACTGGAATACAACCTGCACCTCAGACTCTTTTTTTCTCTCAGTCTCACAAGTGCCTCCCAAAAGAGGCTGCCTTCGTACGTGTAGGCAACACTAATGCACATATAAGACAGCCCTGAGACATAAGGCGAAATCCTTTCCTCCTGCACAAAGCTCCACCACTGTTATGTGTGCCTGTGTAATGCCTGAGAGGTGTAGACAAGGTCTTTGCCCACAGTGTTGGATTCTGTATGAATGCAGAAGTAAAGGTTGTTTTTACTTTGTGGGCAGCAGCAGTTCCAGAGAAAAGCCACTATCATGTGGCCAGATGCAATAGTCATATTTCTATATTTTAAGCCCTGTGAGCAACCCACTGGAGGAGTTGCTGATATAAGCACACTTTTTGGATGTGGAACTGCTAAAGACAATGGGTAGGAGTAGGGTCCTCTTCCAGTATCCAGTCTTATCCGCTAAGATGATCCTCAGTGGGAAATTTGTCGATAGCATTGCAAGGGTTGGCTGTGACAGCCAATGGCTCCATAATCCACAGCTGTAATAAGAGATGACAGACAATGTGCAGATGAGCACAGCCATGGCCTCACGCTGCTGTGTACCACTGCAGACATTTCCCTGTGACATCCGGACCACAACTCCTGAGCGCCTTCTCACACGTTCTCTTTTTTTCTCCTCAGGGAACAACATCGTGTTAGTGACCATAGGGGACAGCTNTAGGGGACAGCTCACTGCTCACCTGCCCCTTCAAAGGAAAAATAAATATGCTAACATGGAAAATAACCCCCAAGGTTGGAGGCCTCTGCATCCTGGTACACAGGACTGATATGAACATGACACACAGAAAAAACTGCAGTGACAACATAAACTGGAAATTCAGACCAGGTCTGGCTCCTGCCCTTGAAATACAGCAAGTAGGAATAGCGCAGGAGGGAAATTACAGCTGCGAGGTGGCATCAACAGATGGGAATTTCCACACGACGCACCACCTGACTGTGCTGGGTAAGGAATATGCAGAAGAGGAGCTTTTTTTTTAAAAAAAAACTAAAAAGGATAGGGTTAGATTAGATATTAGGAAGATATTTGGTATTGTGAGGGCAGTGAGGCACTGGAACAGATTGTCCAGAGTAGCTGTGGATGTCCAAGTGATAAAAGCCAAGTTAAATGAGACTTGGAGAAACCTGGGATGGTGGAAGGTGTCCCTGTGCATGGCAGGGTGGTTGGAACTAGATGGTCTTTAAGGTCCTTTCCAACCTAAGCCATTCTGCGCTTCTATGATTCTTGCTGGGATAAACTCATGCATTTCATTGGGAATATCTCTGTGTCTCCTTCCTCCTTATTTCCCAAAACTTTTCTCCCTTCTGCTGTCCCTTTTTCCACCGTCTAGTTAGAAATGACAGGTGTGAAGCAACTTCCCATGTACACAAAGAGGATATGAATGACTGTGATTAGGCTCATCTGGGCGGGAGAGAGTTGTGCAAAAGGGAGAAAGAGAACTCATCCTTGTCTCTTTTGCGCTGGGCCCACGTTGCTGCAATGGGATGAGATGGGATGAGATGGGATGGGACCTCCAGACTTATTCTCCTCTTTCCTCTGGGTTCATTTTGGGTTCATTTTGGCTGGAGAACAAGAACAGCCCAGCCCAGCTGTGCCAAAGTAACTCCATGCATCTCCCGTTGCCGGTGTTCCACAGCCCCACCAAGGCCGAGCCTGTACTGCGATGAGCAGGGGAGCCCCGTGTGCGAGGCAGCGGCGGGGAAGCCGCCGGCTCAGCTCTCCTGGGTCCCGGAGAACAGCTCCACTGCAGAGGAAGAAGGCCACAACAACGGGACAGTGACTGTGTTCAGCAGGTTCACAGCATCTAATACCAGCATGACCAGCGTGGCCACCTGCGTGGTGTCCCACCCAGCTGGGAACTGGAGCCAGTCCATAACCTGTTATCCCTCAGGTGAGCTTCCCTTTGTGCATTTGGTGTTCAGAGCCCTGTTCAGCTTGTTCAGCTCTTGTTTCATCTAGGAGGGAAAATTTCTAAAAGCTACAGAAACCTTCAGTAAAGTCCTGTAAAGACAAGAGTATCATCCCCAACTACTTTTGCCCAGAAACATCACCAACTTGTTTGTGTTCTGAACACTATTTCCTAATGCTTTCTTCCCTAAGAGGGATATATATAAATGTGATAGTATTTTTTTGGTAGTGGAAGTGCTTTTGGAAACAGACACAAAACAGTCATTATCTTTGTGTTCAAATAATCACTTGGAATGAGAATATTAGGAATGGGGGTTTTTTTGGATGCAAGTTTTAATGTCACTATAAGAGGGAGACAGAGAGCCAAGTCCTGAGTGGCTAGCAGAAAAAAATACATTCCTTCATTCCCAGTTGTGAATGTCTGACACCGTATGACCCTTGGGTTCTGGTCTTTGGTTTTCTTGTTGCTTTTGAGAATATATACGAGTACTGAGAAGTGCTGAGTCCTTGAGAGCAGCTCAGGTGTGGCTTAGTGAAAATATGAGTGTCCACTGTGAGATTTGTGGAATCTACTTTTGCCTCTGACACAGACTCCATTTGTGTTTCTCAGCAAAGTTTCATTACTGACTTTCCCTTCTGCTGAAGGGCATTCTATTTCTTTTACAAGCATGCTGAAAATGTGTGTATGTGCTAAAGCAATTTTAATCTTCTACTGAAATAATACAGAAACTGAGATGTAAGAAGATATAACTGATACTATCTCTTTGTGTTTAGAGGGATACAACTTTATGTGGTATGTCTACGCCATTTCTTGTGTTCTCATCATTATTACCTTCTTGGCTGTCATTTACTATTTCAAGCTCCGCAGTGATAGGTATGTATGCTACATGCTAAGGAAAAATTGTCTAGTGCTAGAAGAAAATTTAAAGTAGTGTTTGTGTCTTGAAATCATATGATTCTGTCAGTCTGTGCTGCTGTGAATAACCGAATTAACGACATCAAATATTTCTGTACTGCAGACACTGTGCATTGCACACATCTTCACAGAATAATGCCCTTGAGTAAAATATAAATGGGAAGAAGCTAGCTGAGGACCCCAATTGCATTGCCTGCTAAAGAGGAGCTCTTCATTCTGATAGGAACCTGTGAGAGTAAAACTGTTCTACAGATACTGTGATAGTCTGCCAGTGTCTCTCTTGGTTAGATCAGGGCATTGGTTCTGCTGCCTAAAAAGTTCTACTAAATGCCAGAAGACTAAGCAGTGCCAGCCTGCCATATGAATAGAAGGGACAGCAGATTGTATCTGTATTTATGAAAAATTCCTTGAGTGAAGCTGGAGTCTAGTCTCTTTAGGATTTCCTATGAAGGAAAAGAGTAGTTCTGAGGAAAAACTACAGAAATAATTTGTGCAGTGGAAGGCTGAATTAGCACCTGTACTCTGAAAACCTCAGCTACGTTCCTCATTTGCCTGTTCCAAACTGTTTTTCTCTCAGGCCTTTTCCCTCAGAGGTGAAGAATTAGTTCAATGCAATTTCACTAACTGCAAATGTATATCCTTACAGAGGGCTTTGATTCTAATCTTCTGCTTCCATTTTATGTATAAGCTCCCACAAATGTAAGAAAGGACCTCTTAAGAAAGGTAGAGTGTTATAATTTCAGGATCAAAAGCCAAGGAGAGAGAGACATGAGAAGGTTTTACTCTTGAAGACAAAAAAAAATGTTTCATCAGCTTTTGATCAAAGATACCAAGCTGTGGTCCAGCCAAATATGTTTTAATACCTGTTTTCTTTTTCCCAGACCATGCCACAAAACCAAGCCTCCTGAAATTGCTCCTATACATTCCCTACAGGTAAGGAGAATGATGGAAATTAGACCATCACCAAATCAGGGATCTTCTGGTAGCCCTGGAAGCATGATCAGTAAAGGGAAAACATTAGATTTTTACTCTCAGCTTTCAGCAGGTACTACTGTGTCTTATATTGTGGGAGTAAACGGACTACGCACGATCCAATATGAATCCAGCAGAAGCCACTTTATTGCCCCCAAGCACCCTTATTATACACTATGCTCCCCCTGTCCAGGCGTCCACACATTACATGATCGGCAAAGCAATATACACACATAAAACATGGAATGATTTAATTGGATCTCTCGCTCAGTTCGCCTGGCTACCATGCACCTATACACGCAAATCATCAGACAGTTTTCTATCTTTGTTTATGTTTTTCTTTGGCTGCTGTCCCTCTGTCCTTGAAGCATCAGCATTTTCTCGCTGTGTACGTTTTCTACATGCTCTGTTCACTTGTCCTTATGGCTGGGGCACCATGTGTCCATTTTCTTGCAAAAACTCTGTCTCCACATTATATATTTACTCTTAGCTCTTTATAGGACAAAACAAAGCTTATCTTCACTTGGAGCAAACGCTAGAGGCATATTCCAACAGCAAACACTCAGCTACTGCCATCCTTTAATCTTGACAAGGAGTGACTCCCACCACATTTCCCTCGTCATATCAGATACTCTGATACTCTGACCACGACTGCTCTCTGAATAATAATCTGGAAGGGAGACAATAGTGTGGGTTGGGGAACATTAAGAAAACTGTTAGTGAACAAGATCAAGCAACAAGATTAACAGACACCAAGAGAAAAAGAATATCTCTTTTGGTGTCCAGAATGATAATGCGTGGGTTTTGAAGCCACTCTTTATCTTGCATGGTCTATCCACAATCAAAGAAACAATCATACTCAAGACAATGAAAGGAGTGCTGAGCTGCAGACTGGGAGATATTATTGGATTCCCTATGTTGTTATAAGCTTCCTGTGCAGATGAGCAATTCGCTTTTAAGCTCTGTCTGTTCTCTGCTGCCAAATCCAAATGATAGCATCTCTACGCAGACATGTTACAATTACATTGTGTCTGTGTACCCACAGTATACACTAGGCTCAAATTCTGCCGTCAACTTAAAAAGAGGCTTCAGTTTCTGAAGAGACTTAGTCAATTCTAGTTATTACTATTCCTGCTGTTCCTACCTCCCAGTTGTTGCTGACAGACGCAGTTGCAGTAATGTAAAATAATGGTTTAAGTACCAGTGTTCTTGCTGTCATGTCAAGGGACTTTTATTAGCGTGTCTGTAGACTGAAATTGCAGACTGATGAGGAATGAATCAAGGTCAAGACTCTGGCATATTATTTGCTCTTTCTTAGAGCAAATCTTTGCTCTCTCTAATTCTTAGAGAGAATTAGACCCTAATAAAATTTTTTTCAGGCCAACAAAAGTGGAGTAGAAGGGGAGAAAAAGGAGGCAAGTGAAACAATACCTCAGCTTCCCCCTCGAAATCTTTGACAGAAATAAGTATCCATGTTCCTTGGTAGAAAAAGAAATAGAGGGTGTTTATTTCTTTAGTTGAAGAGGAGTAAATATGAGAGAACTATTTCCTAGTTATTTTCTTCAGTCAAGATGAAAGATTTGCAGAGTCTTGCCAAACTAAACTCCTCCTTGTATCCACGGTTTTTGGTTTTGTTTTGCTAGGATGACACGATGGAAGTGGAACCTTATACTACTTATGTGCAGAAGGAAAATGTAATTTACAACTCAGTGTCTGATCTGACAGTGGGGCAGAATCTTCCACAAGACCTGTGTCCAGAAACATGAATGATTCAACAGCACCAGAAAAGGAAAGAAATACTTCATAGAAGACTGGTTATAGAAAGAAACACCTCAGAGTATTTCTTCAGGTTTTGGGGCAGTATAGATCACTAGGTCTGTTCAAATACCTCTGCTTGCTGATGAGTCCATAGTTCTTTTTTACCCCTTTTTGCTTTCTTCCTTGGGAAAATGCGTTATTCCTTGGGAAGAAGTGACTGACCACACACCACAGTTTTTCCTGGAAAAAGAGTTGTGACCAGGCTTCCCTTTGCTGTTCTTGCCTCGGAGATCCTAGTTTTGTCAGTCACTTGTAGTTGTTACTTTGATGCACTTGACACTATGATGCACACATTTGGGAGAGCAGAGGAGTGTTATGTCTGAACTAAAACGAAACACTCTTCCACCAGCAGCCACTTTTTTCTAATTCATATGTTAGTAACACGTGACCTGAGTACTCATCATCACTGAATACCTCAAATACCAGAAGATAATGGTAGGGAAGACTTAGTTCTGAAAATGGAAATAAGGGTTATATTTAGAAGGTCATTCACTAAGGAGACTGCACTAGCATGACCAATTCACTTGTTAGGTTCATATCCAGTATTTTGAGATGCCATTATGGGATGTCATCCAGAAGAATCTGGACAAGGTTGAGAAGAGGGCCAATGGGAATCTCATGAGGTTTACAAGACCAAGTGCAAGGTGTTGCACTGGAGTTGGGACAACCCCCAGTATCAACACAGGCTGGGGATGAACAGATTGAGAGCAGCCCTGCTGAGAAGGACTTGGAGTGGCTGAGAGGCTGGACATGACCCAGGAAAGTGCACCTGCATCCCAGAAAACCAACTGTATCCTGGGCTGCATCCAAAGCAGCATGGCCAGCAGGGGAAGGAGGGGATTCTGCCCCTTGACTCCGCTCTTGTCAGAACCCACTTGCAGTGCTACATCCAGCTCTGGGGTCCCCAGCACAAGCAGGACACTGACCTGTTGGAGCAAGTTCAGAGAAGGCCACAAAGATGATTAGAGGGATGAAGCACCTCTCCTATGAGGAAAGGCTAGACAGTTGGGATTTTTCAGCCTGGAAAAGAGAAGGCTTTGGGATGGCCAAATTGTGGCCTTCCAGCACCTGAAGAGAACCTGCAAGAAAGACAGAGATGGACTTTTACAAGAGCATGCAGTGACAGGGCAGGGGGAATGGATACACACTGAAAGAGGGTAGGTTTAGGTTAGATATTAGGAGGAGATTCTTTTCTGTAAGGGTGGTGAGGCACTGGGACAGGTTGACCAGAGAAGCTGTGGATGCCCCATCCCTGAAGTGTTCAAGAACAGGTTGGATGGAGCTCTGAGCAACCTGGTCTAGTAAAAGGTGTCTCTGCCAGTGCCGGGGGGGTGGACCTTGATGATCTTTAAGGTCCTTTCCAACCCACACCACTCTATGATTTTGTGATTTCCACTAAATATGTTCATTCTGTGTTTTGGATCACTAGTATGATTATTTTTCCACAAGGTTCTATGAAGATATGACATTCCTCTCTTTCTTAAGGATATAAGCATTAAGATACTGTAAAATAATCATGTTACTTAAAACCCATAGCTACTTTTACCAGAAACAAACATGAAATACTTCACAAAACAAAACAATTTCAAATATATCTTCTATAAATGTGCAATAATATACAAAAAGGATAAAATGCTTTCTAATTGTAGTCATATTTATTTTAACTACCACAGCAGAAGTTTTTTTTATTTTTATGTCTAGATATTTTACTGATATTCTTTTCAATGTACTTGCAAGTTCACGTTTTTGTATGTAAATTAGCATATGTATCTTATTGTGTCTCACTTTGAGGTGACTTATTCTCACATTCACAAAATATCCTTTGGGACTAAGTAAAATAAATTGTCCTCTATATAGTAGCAGTTCTCAAACTTTTTGGATTGATGTCTTTCTAGCTAAAGTATGAACTGACTTTACAGTAAGAGTAAAGAAGTATATTTATATACCTCTGTTGACTATATCTTATTTCAGTATTTTAAAAGACCAGCTGGGCTCTTGGTCTGATTGTAGCATCAGAAGAACTGGATTTTTCCTTTAGGTTTAGAAATGTCTTTTGACACACATTGCTAGAGCTTTCTTTTGAGCTAAGCTCCCAAGGGCTATGACATAGTGCTTGGAAAACAGACTTCTAAACTGATTGCAGTTCCTAAATGTATTACTCATGTAAACTGATACACTTGGTTATTTACTCTCACTCTAGCAGCTATGAAAGAGCCACTCTTGTCCAGGTGCTCTCTGCATGCAAGTATTGCTTTTCTCCATTTCTGCATGTCATTTTGGAGTGGAAGGGATCAAAGCTGAATATCAAGCAGCTACATAAAACTTTTAAAGGAACTTCAGTTTCCAGTGACTGACCAAGGAAGAGAGCCAGTCAACACAGGCATAATCCTCTGAAATTCCCCACTTAAAATAGGTGTAATACTGACCAGTTATTTTTTTTCCCACTCAAAAATAGAGTGCCATCGCTTCTTAAGACTTTTTTCTGTGGACTGGAAAGTGGTTTATGTTGTTCAGTGTTCATAAACGGGGTTCATCAGCTCTTGAAGGTAGATTGTTGCTGGTTTATAAGCAATATATTATATTTACAGAAGTGTATCACCTGCTAACCTGCTGTCTAGCTGTAGGGTTTTATGATCCTTCACAGGCCTATCACACAGGACTAAATCACATACGTTTACTGGACATTGCTAAGTTCCTGATTGGTTGATTATTCTCTTTGTTCTTTACTTTGTTCCACATTCAGACCTGCTATGGGCAGAAAATCAGGATTTTAGTTTGTGACTCTGATAAACGGTATTGAGTTAAGGGTCTCGTGTAATCACACCTGAACAGGTATGCTCTTGGTCCCCAGCAGCACAGAAGTCTAAAGCAGAGTCCCTTCGTGCACTCCTCTTTCTCCATCAGGGCGCCTGCTGCTCCTCTCTGCACCGTGTGGTGCAGACATCCTCCACACCACGTGCACTGCTGTTGTGGTGCAGACATCCTCCGCACAAAACTGCTGTGTTGGCTGTTCCTTAGCAGTCGGGCCAGCTTGCCCTCTAAACTCCCCAGCATGTTGCAAAGTCACAGGAAGAAAGTCAGCAGCTTTTCAGCTCATCCCGCACAGAAAGGTTTTGGCTTTAGCCGCATTTACCAATGCTGTATCTCATGCTGCAACATTTAATTTTGGTAAATTTGCATCTTGCACTTTTACTGCTATACCTTATCTTCACATGCATGTTTCAGTCTCCTGACAGTTTATAACTGCCATTCCTGCTCTAAACAAGCAGTTAATAATCACAGTTATCTTATGACTGTAGAGAGTCCCGAGCACCCAGCTCACACGCACAGCGCATCAGCAGATTCTCTGCTGCTGTGCATCCACCGAGTAGCTGCTCACCTATTCGCTAGGATGGCAGTGGAGTACTAAAAAATGGATGCACCACAAATCCTGAGACTGAACATAGCTTCTGTACATGCATCAATTCCTGGGCCTCCCTAACGGGACATAGGCTCGTGGGAACAAGGTCAAGTCCTTCATTCCTCCTCACAGTAACATGTGAGATTTGGTTACATTGCAAATATCAGTGGAAACATCATTTTATCTTCACTTACCTGCTTCACACAGCTTTCCTAATGACAGAGTCCAGTAAAAGTGGTGTTTCAGACATTATCCTGTCTCTGTATCCCAGCAACTTTCAGGATTTACAGCTACATTCTCCTGCCAGTATCACCTACTCATATTTAATGGTTTACTGCTTACAGCCTAGTTTGTAACCCTGCTGTCCATCATTACCCTCTGGTTCAGTGTGTGACTGCTGAAGTACTGCTCAGCTCACTTTCAGTTATGAATTAAAATGACCTCAGGATCTTCTATATTTATCCTATTGGCTACAGAAATTTAAGTTTTCCTGTTAGAGCTGGGTGACTTTCATATGACCATTCTCCCTCTAGATGTAGCAGGGATTTCTTCATACAAATCTAAAGAATAAGTGTACTTCTACAAATCTGGAGAATGAGTGTATTGGAAAGAGAACTCTAAATAATTTTTTTCAAACCCCTCAATTTATTAAAATAAAATTTCAAAAATCTAAAATCTCTAGCAGAATAAAAACTGATTCATATTTAATTGGTAGGAAAGAAAACTGTACAGTACATTTAGTCATAACTAGAAAGGAAAAAAAAATCTTTTGCACAGAAGCTATGCAGTCAGATCAAAACCTGTTCACAGAAAATACTAAGCAAAGAATTTTCACTACTAAATATTCATATTTCATAATGAATATATAAGAAAGGCTTTCACAACCTTACCTGTTCTCCCTTGCATTCACCATTGAGAAATATTTTCTCTCTGAAGAACTAAAGATAACAGCTATTTTTGACCATGCATTAAGTTTAAAAATAATTCACCTCATGTTTTTTGTCATTTATCTCAGATAGCACTGTCCTCAGCCAGGAAACGGCATAAACACCCAGAAAGGTACCTCATCATTTTTATTCAATATCTTTCCTAAACCTCTTCAATGACATCTGCTCAATAGCAATTACATTCTTAAGGGTGTGGGCATATCGGAATTATTGCTAATTACAAGACTGTCTTGTAATTTCCTTGTGGTCCCCATTGCCCTTCGATATATGCTTAAAACTTTAAGCACTACAAGGCAGATGGTATCTTGAAGTTCTGAGTTTGCAAAGCACCTTGAATAAAGGGATCCTAATCCAAAACTAGGGATCCACCACCTTTTGAAAATACAAATTATAAACAGAATCTGGAAACCAAACTGGATAGCGAGCTTGTTTGCTAAATATTATGATTTATATCAGGCAATTCACTCCAGCAGATACTGCTCACAAAAAAGCTTCCTCACTCATCAGTACAGATGAATTTCTCCATTAAAAAATCTGAGAATCACACCTGCTTCTGTCCATGGTATCACAGGTACTGGATGCAGGTGCTAATGCTATGTAGCAATATTCCAGCCTGAGTCATCAAACTCATAACACTGCATTTTGCTTTGTCAGTTTTCCCTTTTTTTCGTAAAAGCATATTCTTATTACACCATGTACCACTCCTGCTGTTCTTTGCATTTATTCACTGAACTCCAGTTGTTATCAGGTAGGTGTTAGCATTACCTTTACCAATCAGCAGCTGCAAAACTCTGGTACACAAATAAGCTCAAAGGGAGGAGATGCACACAGTCAGCTCTCTACTGATAGCATCAATGTGCTTGTTGCAGAGTAGTTGAGGCTGGCTTGTAAAATGACTGTAGCAGGATACCTATTAAGAGAGGTTATTTTGATGGCCTATTTTTGCTTCAGTTATCTTGATCTTCAGCCTCCCACAGCTGTTCGGTAAGGCAGAAAGTGACATGTCACTGTGGTAAATTGTGGGAGAAAGAGGAAAAAGGGACTTCACAGCTTTGCTGCACGAAGTTATAAATTTGTTTATTCTTTATGAAAGATTCTAGGGTTTTTCCCTTTACCTCAAAGCCTTTCAGACACATATTCTTTTCTAGCTTAGTATTTTCAGGTATATTTCAGTATATTTCATCCTGGAAATAAGAAATATTCTGGCTATATCCAAATGAAAACTGTAATTCAGGAACAGATTATGACCACTAGATGACAGTTTTACCTCACCCTATGAAAAACACTGCCATAGAGAAGCATTAGTTCTCTGCATAATTTCTTATTAGATTTGGGATAGTGACTCATTTTCCTACATTTCCTATATTTTCCTACATAGAGCTTCATTTGTGGCAGAATGTTCTCACAAAAAGAAAAAAAAAAGTCATTTTCTTGTGCATAACAACATCAAGAAATAAGGGAATTCAAAGGAAAAACAACAAAAATAACATACTATACACCAATAAACTAATTCAGAAATCACTGGAGATTTCTCCGTGATACACACAACACTCAAATGCTCAGTGTAAGTAGTTTCTGAGTGTATAGAGAAGAGAATAGGGAAAAATCAGTGGGATCTCTAAGGCTGGCATTGTAAAAGGCAAATGAGGGAGTGATTAATGAGAATTGAAAGGACTGCAGATAGGAACACGAGTTCCCTTCCTTTTTCTGCACTCCAGCTTCACAGTGGAAAGGCTCACTCTCCATCTCTTTATATTAAGTATCAAAATCTGTCTGCTGCCTGGGGTCCACAGAGCAGCTGGTTCCTCCCTGTGGACTCCACTGTCTCCACATCTCCTTGGCTACTGCTTCAAGGTGGGAAGTAGGTGTGTGTGAGGTCCCAGCAGGGAGCCAGCAAAGGACAGGGATGTCTGGGCTAGTTAGTCCTCTTGCTGGTAGATCCAAATCCACAGATTTGCAGTGGAAACCTTACGAGACATCCCATGCGTTCAGTAAAATTCATCCCCTCAGTTCCACAGATCCCTGACCTCAGTATGAGTAACAGCAGAGCAAATCATCTGGTCCAGTGGTTACTCAGAAAATTGATCCTTATACTCTAGACAAAATAAACTTCTGAAGTCAGCTTTGTCCAAATTTCCTACTCCTCTCGCTTGTACATCCCTCACCTGTAAACCAGAGAGTAACACAGTTCTTGACAAGGTGGGATCCTTTAGGACATCCACTGACATCACATGAGAGTCGTTATCAAGCTTAATCTCCATCTTTCAGTTTGGGCAGAGGAAAAGGAAGTGGATGAGAGATCACTGCATACCAGCCAAAGGGGTAATTGTGATCAAAACCCAATGGAAAACAGAATGGAAAAAGCACGCAGCGGTCACTTTCTGCTTCCATTAAGGGCTAAGCTGGGAAGAACCATGTAAAAAGGAGAGCTGATGCTGGCCCTGCCTATTAAATGTATGACCTACGTATTTCCTGTCTGCTGTGAGGGCCTTTCTTCCTTAAGGCAATCCTATGAAAGTGGCCAAGACCTTCTGATCATGGGGAAACATACACACTCCTCAGGAGCATTTATTTCACAGCCCTTTGACTCTTGCCCTGCCCCTTTATGGGTCTCTCTCTGTGAGAACCAGGGACCAAATTCTATTAAAAGTTTGCATCCCATCACATTCACACACCTTAATTCCCTTCACATTTCTCATGAGTGACCACTTCATGTCCTCAGTTCAACCCTCTCCTCTCTGCAAGCAGTCAGACCTCTCAATACGGAAATGCTGATAAAAATGTTGAATGCTGCCAGCACGAGGCTCCGGTATCATCACATCACAGACACACTGCGGATGTCTGGAGACATGCACACTGGGCTATATAATGTGAAAAGCTGTTTTTCCAAACAGAAAGCAAACAGATGTCTGGGCATGGAGTTGTGTAATCCATCATGCTCCTTGGCATGCTGGTTCAGGAAAGGGAAGTGGGTGGGTGCGAGGTCCCAGCAAAGAACAGGGACATCTGGACTAGCTAGTCCTGTTAAAAGGCGGGACCTGCATAGGTCTGCAGAAGAAACTTAGGGGAGGTTATATGGAGGTAGTTTATAGAGGAATGACTGTAGTATCATGCTTTTTAGAAGTATTTACCACTGGCTGGGTGCAGTGCAGCTGTCTCTTTCCAGCTCCAGGACCTCCATTTGAGGAAAGCAACTCAGCACGTTACAAATCTGCTATCAAGGTGAAATTTGATCTAGGGAATAGCCAAACCAAGATGCTGTCATAAATGTAGGAACTGCCACTGCCATAGCAGAGCAGCATGGGAGGTGACAAAACAGTGATTTTTTAAAAAACATGATTTCCTTTACCTTGTTAATCCAATAGGGCTCATGTAAGTAGACAGTCATGGCTCTCTGGGTTTAGTATCAGTATTTTAAGAGCAGTCCAGACTATTGCAGCAGATGAATAATCTTGCCTTGCCTATCAGTAAATACTTTCTAGCCAAAGATCTTGCAGCACTTCACCATTGCTTCTAAATTTAACTTTATTAGTCTGCTTTGAATTATCATCAGTATTTTAAAATTAAAATCAAAATATCATCAATATTTTCAATAGACAAGAATATAAAGGGAAAGAAGGACTCAGTGATTTGCACACAATCACCAAGAACCACATTTTGCCTGCTCAAAAATCAGAACAGATATACTGCAAGAGTAAATAAAAAAATATAGTAATTAGCACATGCTAATCTTCCTTAAAAAAAAAGAGCTTTATATGTAATATTTTAATAATCAAAAGCCAATTACTTCACCTCTAAGGGCCTTGCTTTTCCCTTAGGTAAAAGGGTAATGATGCAGATCTATTTTGTGAAGTGCATTGTCTTCTACTTATGACAGCTATTGTGTAAAAACTAAGTATTACTTTTATCATCAAGGCGCAGCCACCTCTGAGCCTGAACACAGAAAGCTGAGAAATCTGCAAATTTATTTAAGAGTCACAGACTGGAAGGTGAAAATTGTGTCATCAAAATGAAACTGGCAAATCAAGTTTAGACAGGCAAGATGTCCTTCAGTCCCTAACATTTGCCCCATGTCATAGAAGTGTGTCTAATATCCTCACAGAGAATAATATTGAGCCTTTAAGGGAGAGAGTTTTAATGTCTTTTGGTATTTGATTTTAGATGTCACTTAGCAGCAGATAAATCACTGCCTTTTGTCTATTTATTAGGCAATGCTTTCCACAGGACACTGGATTTGTTTGCTTGCTTGTCTTCACATGATCTCCTCACTTCACTCTGACCAGTGCCCAGCAGTGGTTTAGCTGCACAAGCTGAGGAGCTCCCGCCCCGGAGTGGAAAGGTTACACAGGACTCAGCTGCTAACACTTCCAAGGCTCAAAATCTACAAACACTGCCACGTGTATGTGGGGGTGGGAGGGTGGATTTCAAAAGAACTAGGAAAAAACCCTGCAAAACCGATGTACAGTATTGAGACTTTGGTTGTTCATCATCTGCTTTCACTTACTATTTTAAGCTCTATTGCACCAGCTGAAAGTAAACAATTATTTTTCCCTTTTTCTATCTGTAAGCATACCATAGGACACAGAAAATCACTTAGATGGCCACATGACAGTGAAAGAGAGATTTAGGGAACTAAAATACAGTGGGACAACCTTGAAGAATTTTAGGTATTATTCCAAGTAGACATATGCTCTCCTTGGTTTACTCCTCACATATCATCAGAAGAAGGAAAACTAGTTCTAGAAATGAAAAAGTTACTTTTTGGGGGGTAAAGAGGAGAAAAAGTTCGTAAAAATTTCCATGGCAACATTTCAGCTTATAACCAAATTCCATGGAGCTTATTCATCCCATAAAGGGGGCAAATATCAAGTCACATACAGTCCAACAGATGATCACTTAAATACTTTTAATGAAGGAGGATTGTATTTCCTATGCCCTGGCTAAAGATTAAAAGGAAACTATTAGGGTCCTTAGTGGACACCAAAACTTTTTTAGATGCCAGCTCTTTTTTCAGACTTTCATCCAAAACATACTTAATTTGGCAGCCTACATAGATCGCTGTGAAATCATAAAGAGCCACTGTCCAGTTCTTACCTCTGTAGGACAGTGGACCAGATCTAATCCTTGCAGCTGTTTTGATCAAAACTTTTTTGCCAAACTAGACACTCTTTTCTTTCTTCCCCCCTGCTTTTCTGTTTTTGTGTTGTTGTCTGGACCTGGAGGGGCTCAGATGACAAATTTTTTCCAAGAACTTTTGAGGCTATTCTCTTATCTGTTTTTTTAGCCACATAAAGAATAAATAAGAGATGGGGATTGCTGGGAAGGAGGAGGTGGAAATGTCTCATGCTGGAAAAAGACTGAATAAATGGCACAAGGGATGATGCGGCCTTGCCTTTTATGCTTCTGGTTCAAATCCGATGTGACTGATGATTCCTAACTGCTTTGTTTATTATTGTAATATCTAAGGACTAATCAAGATGGACAAAGATTTAGTAATTACCATATAAACAAGGAGCTGTAGACAATCCTTGACCTAAGGAACTTGTAAGTTAAACAGACACACCAACATGACAGAACAGGATGTTATCAGTGATGTTGGAAAGCATGTGCAATTGTGGCAGCATGTTTCATGCTTTAATGCCCAGTCACACCTCCCTGGATCAAAGAGAAGATTTTCCAAAAGGATGTGAGATGCTCAAATGCATGGAGGAAGCTCACCTTAAATTACTGACTCTGTGAGCTAGTGAAGAGATGAACTCTTCACTGAGAATTTCCTTGCAACCTCCTGTAGAAACAAATGCTGGATCTTGTGCCATTGAAGTCAATAGTGCATTTTCTATTTAAAAGCTCAAAGCAAAAATAACAAACGACGTTGTTATGATGACTTTTATTGGGCAGGCATCAAGGCAGTTAAGTCAAAGGCATGGTAAGCCTCACTGTGTCCCTATTGAGGAGTGGGGAAAGTAGGCAGCAGATAAAATTTAAAGCATGAAAGATGGGACAGAAATTATCTACAGATACACAATAATTTGGAATTAGATTGGTAGGATAGAATTCAGGATCTGTCCCAACATCTTGAGCAAGACTGATCAATAGACTTGTGTATTGCCAGAAACCGAATAATTGCAGGTACACTGAGACAGAGCAGGATTCATATATAAATTCAAATAGAATAATTCCTGCACTGATAATCCCCTGATCTTTGACTGTATTAATTTCTCCCTTTGAAATTGTGTTGCGGTACTGGCAGTGATTTAGCATAGGGAACACTGTGCAGAAGTTAACGCATATGAGGATAACTAGTGAATTTCAGTCCCAGGGAGATTTATGGCACTTTTTCTGACATCATATTCAAATTTTAATGCCCTGTGAAGTCAAATTTTAGTCACTATGGTCTGCTAGGTGTTAAAAGATGATGCTGTAATGCATGTAGGGATCGTATTCCACTTTGATCTGCAATAAAAAACCCCCATGTGTCAGTAATGTGAGAACTTGATCTCAAGAGAGAATTCAAGGGAAGATAAGCTAAAACCTAAAACAAGTAAATAATGTTCTTTGGGGAATAATATCTGGAAGTTTAGTAAGGAAATTCAAAAGTATAAATATTTACAATAGGAGGTACACAGATTTCTCATCATACTATAACTGATTCCAATTTGGAATACATGCTGTTTTGCTTAAGTTTATTCCATTTGCTTTTGAAATCTGATCCATACTCTACATATAAACTTTAGTATTTGCTCATCCTTTTTGTCCCAATGCCTGCTCTATTGTTTTTCTAGAGTTTATCTTTTATTGGAAATTTCATGTGCTTTTAAATTTAGCTAAAAGATTGCCTTGAAAAAAAGCTCTGAATAAAAAAGTAGAATCCTAAATTCATATTTACAAAATAGATTTGTGCTGTATATATACTGCATGTATTTATAGATATATGTATGTAACACTACTATTATTTAGTGTTGTTTATGCACTACAGGTAAACTTAGAGATCCTAGTGAAAACCAGGGATAGTTTACCATCTGAATAGTCAAAATAGGTACAGAGTGGAAGAAAATAACTTCAAGTCTTCATGACAGATGTATACTTTCAATCTATTTTACCTCATGCCTTTCATGCATGTCAAAAAGAATTCTCAAACAACAGTGAGTTTTATACCCATCATTAAAAAAAAAAAAGGAACAAACCAAACATCTTGTGATAGGCAGGGCCCAAAGAATGAGGCTGTTGTCAGCACAGAGTGACGCATCTGCATTAGGAGCATGCAAAGACCCTGCCACCCACGCAAGGAAGATCATCGTTAAAATAAGCTCTGAGGTTCTAGCTAGGGCCAGGTAGACCTCAGACTATGCAGAGATTCCCAGCAGCTTTTAAGTGTGCAGATGCTGCCTAGGCCTTCTCTGAGTAAGTCCCAGAAGTGTCTGCTCAGAAGCAGACACTCAGAAGACACTCAGAAGTGTCACTCCGAAGTGTCTAATCCGTGCCTTCCGCCGCAGGCAGAGGTACATTCCAGGGTCACAGTTGTGTCAGCCTAATAAACTCCATACAGCTACCCAGGAGATGTATGGACAGCTCTGCCTTGAAAGCCTAGCCCTCAGAGATTTGAATCAGGCCTAGATCTGAAGGCCAAACATCATTAAAGTAGCTACAGTTAAACTAGGCATTAAGAAACCAGAAATGTATCCTTGTCCTGGCCTCATTTTATTTAAAGTAATACAACTGTTTTATTGGCCAGATCCCTATATTGTTGCCAAAGGGCT
Source organism: Callaeas wilsoni (assembly GCA_013398955.1). Taxonomy (NCBI): domain Eukaryota; kingdom Metazoa; phylum Chordata; class Aves; order Passeriformes; family Callaeidae; genus Callaeas; species Callaeas wilsoni. The sequence goes on along the minus strand of VWPU01012470.1, from coordinate 101,210 downwards.
GAAATAAAGTCTTGTTATCCCGTGAAGCCTCAGAGATCCAGGAATATAAGGAAAACTTGTGATTCTCTTACGGATAGGGGGTGACTTTGCTTTCAACAGTCTATCACTGTCAGGAAAATTAATCCACCAACACCAGAGGTTTATGTCCAAAAAGGAGACAGAGGAGTCCCGTTACTTTATTCGAATAAAGGGAGAGGCCAAGGGGCATTCCCCTGGGGTCTCTCAAATTTTTGGAGGACGCAGCCTCCTTTTTATCCTAATTTCCTGACCGTATTTTCCCTCCCTCTTTCCCCATTGGCTGAGGTACTTGAGAGGTACAGACTTCCCGGAATGCCTAATTCCTAAGATTCCCTTCTAATGTATACCTCCTCTTGCCTTTTTTAAAATTCCTATGGAATTTATGGTTCTCCTCATTGTTTCTTTCATCTTTTGATATTCAGTTTCATTTATTAGCAGACCTACAGTTTATTGATAAAGACAAATTTCTCTTTCCCTTCATCAATCAGTGGAATCCTTCCATTGTTTCTTTTATCTCTTAGCGCTAGTTTTTATCTACCAGCAGTCCCACAGCTTATTTGTAAAGTCAAGTCCCTCATTCCTTTCAATCACCATTCAGGCCAGGCAGATTCTGCTTCTCAGGGACTATCTAAAATAATGGATTGCAGAGGCAAACATAACCAGGCAATAGAATCCCAGGGATTTCATCTTGCAGGGCTACATAATGATTAGCAATCAAGTAGCTCCAAGGTATGAATTTTAGATTTAGAGCAAAGATCTGACAGCCCTTATCCAACTTTGCTGGGAAGGGGAACGGGTATGATAATACCACTTTGTGGCGCACTGCATATGAGTGGAGCAGCTCCTGCTACAGCAGATTTTCATGTGTGCCTGCAGCCAGAAGGGACTTTAACCACAGTGACAGCAGCCAGTGTAACAGTCCTACTCAGAAATTACATTCTTAGCCACTGTCTCTACTTTGCCTCATCCAGCTGGCTGAACAGCCTCTGGTTTGAGAGCATTCACAGCAGTTCAGAGTGACTGTGGACGTAGGACATAGCACATTGCTCCCATCGTGTTTCTGACCTCTTGCTTTGCTCCTGCAGAAGTAATTCATGGGCTGTTTACAACAGCAGTGGTTAAGGAATGACCTCAGCAGCAAGGTTAGGAATGACTCCTCTCCTGTGGCAAGAGAAAGCTACTTAGTGAGAAGAGTGGCAAGAGAAAGTGGTATAGTCATACCACTGACTAATTAAAGCTAATTAAAGCCAACAGAAACCTGCATCTGACAGGAAAATGGAAACAAATGGAGAGTCAGGAACATGCAACACAGCAAATCATGTCCATGAATGACAAAATCTATGAAATGATGAAACCATGAACAATGTTTTTGAGAGGAAGAGAGATGTCTACATGTTAAAATGCCCCTTGAAAGCCAAATCAGAACATGGCTCCAAATTCCCTATCTGGGCTGAGCCAAGTCCAATACAGACCTTTTTATTCTAGGTCTCGCCTTTGGTGTTTTCAATACACAGAGTATAAAAGGGGGAACAAACTAGTTGTCTCTGTTCATCAGGAAATCTCCAGCTGCTGGATATTTTTTTCTTTGGTCAGTTTTATCCAATGCCAATAGCTGGCCAAAGACTAGAGGAACCCAGGAACAGGGAAGCTGTAAAGGATGGTTTAAAACTACCCATAGCTGTGTGTACAAGACAGACCCCTTTAGACTTCTGCCAGGTACAGCCCAGGCAGTCTGGAGACACTGGGCCAAGCTGTACAATGCAGGCTTGTGGTGGTTTAAGACCTGAGGCACATGAATACTGTGAGGTTCAATGGGTTGCAGGGAGAAAAAAGCACACCGAGTACAAAGCAGTATCTTTCTGTAGCTGTGAGTTCTAGACCCACGAGTTACTGCCTTGTCTCACGCTATAACCTGGAGGCATAATCAGCTCTGATCTGTTTGTTTTCATCTCCTCCTGAGAGCCATTATACGATATTAACAAAATAAATCAATTTTAAATAACTGATTGTGTAAGCTTACAACAGAACGGTTGTTTCTGGCATACCTCAGGGACATTGCACAGTCCTCCACCATTATGAATGAATGAATGAATGGGCCTTAGCTGTACTGCAATAGAGTAATTTGTTTTAATAATGTCTGAACATACACTGAGGTAATATTTGTCCAAACCCTAATAGAGTTCTGGGGTAGAAACGCACATATTAAGAGGACAGTGTTTATTTACATTTAAAGAGCAGTTACAGACAGAAAAAAGGCTTTAAAAATGACACCAGGAGGATCATATTTACTCTCTCCCTGTGGTTTCACCAGGAGGATCATATTTACTCCCTTCCTGTGGTTTCAGTTCAGGCTTGCCTGCTGCACAAGTCAAAGGTGTTTTCTTTTAAATGACAGTTACACAAACTTCATGGGATTTGAAAGACATCTGCTTTTTAGCCCCATATGCACAGTGGAGAGTCTGCAACTGTATTTAGCTGAAAAGCTGGCAGCAAGGAGAGACTCCAAATGCCTAGAATCTTTTAGTCCTTTCCAAGAGTCAGTCTTTCTCCTCTTAGAAAAGGAACATTTTGGTTGGTGGTAAGTGAAATCCATATATAGACTTGAAGCACCACAGGAAAAGCACTGTTTTCAACTTGGAAGTGGGCTTTAGTTACCGTTTCCTAAAGTTAATACCTTCTCCCATTAAAAAATGGCAGGATGCTTGAGAAGGGAAGATGATACCAAGGTCTTCAAGAAAGCCTTCTTGGGGAAGATTGGATAGAGACATACCGGTACCTTAAATAAAGTTAAGAACAAATACTGAATATCTGTCACTTTTGATTTTCCATGAGTATCCCAATTGGTATCTCTTGTTCAGTCCAATACAAAGCTCTTTTGAAGGCATTTCCTATGCAACTTGTTTCTGCAAAGATTCTACATGTTTCTTTTTAATTTACAGTAGGTCCTTGGAATGTTTAGTTCTTTCTCCAAGAACAACTGTTTTTCAAAAAACAGATGAAATATCATTCACAGCACACAAAAATAAATTGCCATAGGCCAAGATTTGAATTCACAAATTCTCTGTTAATAGCCAGCTATTCACAGTCATTTGATAAAGGCTAACCTGTATTTAATTCTGGCAGAACATCTTGTTTGACCACACAAATCAAAAAAATCAAAATCAAATTTAAAAAAAAAAGATTTGTTGCTGATTTTTATGCATTACATTTATGTTTTTTGGAAGGAACACTGATGACTGCTTTCTGTTCTCCAGGCTACCTGCTTGCTAGACGACTTTTTTCTCAGTGTAGGGATTCACCACAATTTTTGTTGGAACAGTTGTTGCATCATAAAGGTGGGTCTGTGGCTCCTAGATTGCTGCTTCAGCAGTGATGGAGCTCGTGAGAGCGCTGCAAAAGCATGATGGTGAAGATAAGGTTGAGATGGAATTTCCAGGCTCAGCATGGCAATCAGTTATAGCTGTCTCTCTCTTTCCAAACAACAATATCCCTTCTGGGCAGCAGTTACTCATGTTTGGCTGTGACTCAGAAGCAAATATTTCCAAGCTTTGGAAAGTTTGAATGTAATCATTTGGCTGCCTTGCAGTTATCTCAAGCGAACAAAAATGTTTTTCATCTGTTAGGAGCTACATTCAGCTCGAGGCAGCTGAAGCATCATTCCAACACTCCACAAACCTGTGTGCTTCTCCCTTCAGCATTTTGTTTTGTCAGATTCAGGATGTAGACTCCATAGAAACTGCCTAACAAAGTGAATAAAACTCAGATGCCTGATACTGCTGTGGAACTCAATCTCTTTGAGAGTGATAGCCCTTTATTTCATCTGGACCTGACACTCTCTGGTAAAGCCACCAGTGACTAATAACAGTTCTTCCTGAGGAAGGAATGTAAGCAACATGAGTAAAACCCTTTGCAGGTTGTCATTTAGAGGCAAACTGTTCAACTTATACCTGTAACAGAAGCTCCATGACAATCTACGTGACAGTCCCTGTGATAGAGCAGTTTCATTAATCCACACTGACAGGAGAACAAAGGCCAAAAGAGGGGTTTTGAAAAGAATATTCACTACATAAAAATACAGAAGAATATAAACCAAGTTTGCTCCTTCTAAAAGAAACCTTGGCAATCATTGCTAGGTTACTATTAAGTTACTTACATTAAATTTACAGTAAGCATTCTTTACTTCATAAATGTAACAATGCAATAAAAGGAAATCTTATCACAAAACTGTGAGCCTAATTTACAACAAAAAATATTTATCTTTACATCTTAATTTAGGTGTATTTTAATATGCTTACAGTCGATCAGAAGCATCAAGCACATTTCTGAATTGGAATTAGATCTCAGTATATATTTCCTCTTGTTCTAGAAGAGACCATTGAAGGAGTTATGTTATAAAAGTGGACATAAATGGCTTTTGAATAGTTTCAATTGTTTTTCATTTCCTTACATCTGTGCACGGGCAAAACAGCAGAATTTTCATTAAGCAGCATAGCATACAAAGCCCTAGTTTTAAGTTAGGATGGAAAAGAGCTGATTCCTACATCACTGCTGAAACCTGTCACTAGATTTGCTTCTGTGGAGGCAGTGAAACAGAACCATTTTCATGAGAGGTAACATCATCAAAATTGCTAGAGAGCTACTGAAATACCCCAGTTATTTTCTGCCAAAGAGCCAACTCAATGCCCATGAACCTCCCCCTTGTATCACTTACCCATTATCCTTTAGACTAAATATCTTTTAAATTGCTGTCTGCTCAGAATTTCTCTCATTAGAGGTTCTCTAGGGAAACGTGGATTGTTGTATCTTAAGGCAGCTGTCTGGTGATGTGCAGAGAAAGTGCCTGAAAACAAATTTAGAAGTACAGCTATGGATCAGATATATTTCTTCTAATGAAGAGCATGGAAGCAGTGAGCAGTGCCAGTCCAAAGGAGATAATGCTAATTTGATGGAGCTTTTTAGTATACATTAGTCAAAATTATATGTACAAGGTCCTATTAAGATAGCAAGTCTGAGTATGAGAACAGTGTGAGAGTTAAAAAATCCCTGCCTTTATTGTAGCTGCTTTAACACATTATTTATGTCAGGTATTCTTTGACAGCAGTTAATCCAGGCTAGGCTTGGCTTAAGGATGTGTGTGTCATCTTCTAAGAGAAAAGTTAGGAAGAGTAAATATACAGCTTTCAGCTGTTTTTCAGAAAACTCAAGCAGTGTTTATTGGTGTGACATTAGTAAATCAACATTCGGAATCTGAGCCAAACAGCACTAAAGTAAATCGGAGGCTTTTTGGCTGACTTCAAGGGGCAAATGAGATACCATGTACTGAGGATATTTTGTTAGTATTACGGGCATAAGATATAAAGCCCTGCCTATGATCTGCATAAGCACTTTCAAGAGGCTCTTCCAAGAAGATCAGTGAATTCTAGAATAATAGAAAGAGCAATTGGAAACCAGCAAAAGAGAAAGTATCACCCTTTAGCAGTTAATATTTTTGTGTGTGAAGAAAAAATGCTGTTTCATCCACTAATGACAGAAAGCAGAGCTACATCAGGCTGTGCTCTAAACCAAACTGATTTGAGAGAGAATCTGCTCTTTCCCCCCTTCCAAAACTACATATAAATCTAGTCTGCTTCAATGGAAGAACAGAGTGATAGAACTCTTGGGTCACTGCAACTAGTTCGAACATGCCTTTAAATTTTTTTTTTAAGTCAATCTAATGCATTTTTCACCTTTTGTCCTAAATTACAAGCCCTGGAATGGATTTTGAGTTTTGAGTTTTGTTTGTTTGTTTTTTGCAAAAACAAGCTTTGCGGTTCATTTGTTGTTGGCTTTCTCAGTCTGCTCTGGTCTGCAGAGATTCATCATGCTGATTCTCCAGATTATTTTTCACAGACCATGCATTGTTTTAAACAATTCCCAGACAAAAGATTTCGATCTAATGCCATTTGTGAAAGAGCAGTGGGTTGACTTTTGCCTATTCTTTCTTCCTCCGTTTCCTTATGTTGAAGCACATTTCCCTTGGCAGTAAGCAGGAAATGAGTCACTGTCAGAATCTGAATCCTCAGGTACTAATCAGGTGCAAGCAATATCCACCAATTAAATTGCTACAGGTCAGCCTGAACTGGAGAATTCACACATGGATCCAAAATTTCGCCATTGCTTAGGTTCACAGGAAATGGAGATTTGCTTTAAGCTGAACTTGATTGACACATTGCAAAACTACACTGCATTTCATGACAATATTTTATGTAACTGGGGCTTGTTTGTGCGGTAGACAGTGAAATATAAGGAGTTTGTTGGCTCCAAAGACCAGCAGCCATGTGCACCAAAGCCAGGGCAGTTTCAGAAACAAATGTTATACTTGGTACTATGCAGAGAGTACTTTTGTTCCCTTCCATTTGGTCTTCTCCCTAAAAAAGTTTAAAGACAATACTGACAAGATACATCTACAGAAACACCATGAGACTTAAGTAGGTGGGGATGAAAATGTATGAAAGCAAAACTCAGTGACAACAGGCCCTACAAAGCAAATAAACAATGAGAAGTACTGCTTCATATTAAAAAAAGAACAAAATGTCTGCTTAAAGAAATCATGAAGATTTCTGGTTTACTAGCAGTTAGAAATTTTTTGTAATAGTTAGAAAACTGCATCTGTTCTTAAGGCAGTACATTAATGTATAGACACTTGTTCCAGTAGGGCTCTGATTCTGTCTAGGAACTCTGTATTTCTGGAAGAAATAATAATAATAATAATAATAATAATAATAATAATAATAATAATAATAATAATAATAATTCTTCAAAGCACATGCTATTAGCCACACTGGGGGCATCCATGTGTAATCCTACAGTACAGTCAGAAAACCACAGAACCAAAATATTAATGTTGGATTGTTGGAGATGAAAGGACAAAGAACACAGGATGAACACAGAGTCTGTGTTACGAAACACTACTCTGAATATACAAACTTTGGGAGAGGAAATAAAATCTCCCTCGAAATGTGGTTATTTGTAAAAAAGCTACAAAGTAAACTGACATGGGTTTGCCCATGCGAAGAGTCCAAGGTGCTACATAGCTCTCCTGCTGTTTTTGCAAGAACAGTTTTAACTCCACATGAGCCAGGATTGTGGACTGCTCCGTTTCCTGGTAAGTGAGGAACCACCCTGCCACACATCCAGCCTCAGCCATTATGAGGTGGGGTATAGTCTGCAACAGCCACTGCTCATGTAGCTATTGTCTCATTTCCAGCAGAGTATTTCCTAGTGGTAATGTATGGGAATGGATAGAAGAAGTCCAGCTGAGTTTTCAGAGGGATCAGCATTTGCCTCATTAATTTGCTTATCTGGATTTGAAAAAGAGTGAAATTATTGGAGCTCTTACAATCTGCCTTAAAGCTCAACTGAGTCCTTTGGACAAAGTCAATAAATACAAAATCATTAAAGAACAATTTATCAAAGTCTGATAACCAACAGTATGAGCTGATAGTAACCTCAAAGCACAGGCACCTTAACCACCCAAAGCACAGGCAAATGAAAAGCAATTTGGAAACCTCAAACACATCAGCAGAACAGCTTCATTAGGTACATATTTGTATGGCAAGGGCATGCGTGTTCGTCTGTGAATTAGAGCAGGGGACAGAGTTACGTAGGTGAGAGCAAAGAAAAGAAACAAAAATCAATATTTAAGTAGAAACTCTGGGAATTCTGTGAAAAGATCTCGAAAGGCAGCTTTCACCATGCTGTCTCTGAAAAGCTAAGAACCGAAAACACCTTGACTCCTACTGTGTTTGGGTGAACATGTTCCTGGTTCTGCATACTTTGTAAATACACAAGTTGACATCCAAGGTTTATAATCTGTGTTTGTGTCATTAGGCAGGATAACGATCTCTTCAGAAACAATGGTGTTTTGCCACTCAAATCTTACTCATCTAAGTTCTGTGCAGAAAGCTGGATTTTGTGATATTCCCCTTCCAGGGTTCCACCGAAGATTTTGGTCTTGCAGGTTTCAAAAAACATGGTGCATTAAAGCTCTTAGTTCTTGGTAGAGTTTGCGTACTCAACAAGAGCCGCAGCTTTGCTGGGTTCCACCCTATGGAACAAGGAATTTGTGCAAGACTAAAGCTGCAAAGCCAATGGGTTCCTTCAATTGGCACACCTTAAAAAGCAGGTCCAGCAGGCTCCATTCAAGACCGCATTCAAGAGTATGCAAAGATTTAAGACCTAAAGCCATGTCCTCAGCTCTTAGGCAAAAATCATCATCATCTTCTCTACTGTCCATTTCCATGGAGCTTTGCCAGTGCAATTACAACTCCAGCTGAGCCCCACCAGACATGCTGTCACAGCTGTTGCCGGACTGGACCATGACAGTCTGGATTCCTGGACCACAATTTGACGTGAACAGAGGTGAGCGAACACAACGTAGCAAAAATCTTGTTTGCTGGACTCTCAGCTAGAGTGTTAAGTCAGCTGTTGGATATGATGATGGAGCCGTTTCATGGACACATATATCTCTAAATTTGCAGAAAGAACCTTGATGCCTGCACCTGTATTCTCACAGATCTTGCTATTCACTTCTGGCTTACCTTCACACTTTGCACATCAGAAACCTTTAAAGAGCAAAATCAGCTTCTTTTTTATATTCATTCTTTGCTCAGGTTCAATGCAAAGACTGGATTTTAAAAATTTTTGTTATAATAGATACATGAAACAAACTTAAGATTTAAAGTTGTGCTGATTTCTCAGATAAACACTTTACTCTTCAGATTGTTTCATAGCAAACCACTTTTAAACATGCTAAGGATATAAAAGAAGCACGAACAGATTAAGGAAGCTTGCTGGGATTCTAATGTGTATATACAGACATTGCATTGCAAGGGAAAAATAGTCATTATTTTCAGTGTTGTCTTACTTCTGCTACAGTCCTGCTCTCAACACATTACTGAGCAAATTGGCAGCACCATCTATCCCGCAACAGATTTAAAGGAATCGAGATGTTAGACTGGGACATGTTCTTCTGTCTGTGGCTTTAAGAGGTGGAGGACTTATTCAAGCCCAGGATAAACAAACATGTCAGGAAGTCAGATGAGAGACCCCAGAGTCTTTGCTAGAGAAGAAATAACAAAAATAATCTCCTTGTGCTTAGAAGGGAAACCAGGGGCCCACACTTTACAACCAGCTCACTACAGACTTTTGGAAGGAATGGGCTTTCCAGTAAAGGAATGAACCAGTTTCCAGACAAGCTCGCCTTCCTCAGTGGCTGGGGATTGACAATACATCTGTATTAACAGTGCTGGGACCTGCAAGTGTGATGTGAAAGGAAATATTTATGATGTTATTGCAAGCACTACATACTTATAAACTGCAAATTCCTGTAACTTTCGCTGGCAAGCCTGTTCTCCACATAGTACAGGCTCACAAAGCCTACATGCTTCCAGGGCTACAGTTCAAGCTCCAGAAAAATAGCTTTCTGGCCCGGCAACAGACAAAAGTATTCATAAGATAATGTCAAGATTTTTTTCTTATGAACTTAATGCTTGCTTGAGAGTTCTAAAAGTGAAGTTCCTATTAGGAAAAATATAACCTCTCTCATTATGTCCTCTTCATCAGCCCTTGCCTGATGCACAGAAATTTTAGTAAGGGGATAAGATACTAAAAGACAGCAACTGTTTGAGTCCACAAACCTCTGCTGGCAAACAGGAATTGAAGTCTACTGCTATGGTGATTTCTTTAGCATCACAATAACTTCTCTAGGCACTTCATTTAGATTGATTCCTTCCATCCACAGAACCCTGGCAACAATCCATGCAATACTTTGGTAAGAATAAACAAAGCTGAAGTTTGTTTATTGTTTATTTGTTTATCTTTTGAACAGAGTTTAAGGTTATGCAACGAGGCTCCCTCTCCCAATGATATCAGGACATGCAGAATAGAGTTAGCTTCTGTAACATGAAAATAAATCACTGAAGAGAATGGTCAAATTATAGGTCAAAGAAAGTGAAATTTTCTTTAGTGTGCCACAGTGATCTCCATCTCCCCCGTCAAGTCCCTCTCCTTCAGGTTTGATATTCACTTATACCCATTAAGACATTTTTCCCTATTACAGTTGAGTTGGAGCCAACCAATTCAGATTATCACTGAATTTCAACCTTTTCCTCTGAACTCTGGGGTGTGAAGACATGGGTTACATATGTTTCTAATCAGAAACAACAAAGCCAGGCCTTGGGGATCATGCAGAAGGCACCCAGTATCCCAACAGATTTCTACAGTGCATCTACCGAAGGCAGTGAGTAGTGCTGCCCCAGTCTCATTCCCTGTGCCTGAGTGTGTGGTGGCCCTAAGCCACTGCTGGTTCCTCTAGAGATAGCCCCTTCCAGGAGGAATGCCCCACTCACACCTATTAGGCTCAGCTGGTTACAGAGGAAGTGCCAGGGTATACACTTGTAAATTCACTTCCCAGCTCTGAACATGTTTCAGAGCCCTAAAAATCTCAGAATAGTTTGTGGAATCATTTGTTTTTCTCACAGTGCAACAGCCTCTTAAGCCAGCCCAGAGCAGCAGAAGAAGAAAGGGTTGGAGCTTTGTAGTGAGAGTTGAGGCCCCAGCAAACCCCTACGTTCAAGGCATGTGGAAAGCCTGCCTGGCACTCAAAATTCTGTAAGGTGGAATTCAACATGGGCATTTGGAGTGTAATTGATGAGCTCCTGGGGCAGGAATCTGCCTTATTTTTATTCTGTACAGTACAACACATTTTTTATACATCTACAGATGCATTTTACTATGCCAATAAAGCCTTCAGACTCTGCTGTTAAGTGCTCTGTGATTTTCACAGAAGATGAATGAATGAAATTATGGTGTCTGCAGAGTTCCTGCACTAAACATCCATGGCAAAATGCATCCCGACATCTCATACCCATCAAACCCAATAAACGGAATTTCCTCAGCACCTCCCCTCTATCCTCCATATCACAATGTCCACACCTTCTGCTCCTCCAGTTAGATCATTTGGAGCGCCTACATTTGCTTTTCATAGGATCAGCTGATTTTTTTCCACCAGCAGCTAGAAAGGACTGGACTCATTAGTAAAGAGCTGTTGGGACGACAGGTTTGTAATAGATTTGTCCGACTTCCAGTGAAGCCAGGCTCTGACCTGGCCTGAGCTGTAAGCAGAGCAGTGCATATAGAAGAGTATGCATATAGAAGAGCACAGAAGAGAACAGCTAAGTCTGGTGGGCATGTTGGTGTGCAGTCATGACTCATGTGCTCACAGATAAATGTCCTGGGAGACCACAGACTCACACACCTGTATTTGCCAGAGCTGACTGCAGTCACGAGCACCTGACTATTCCAAGAGCATTCAGCAGCAGGATCATTCTAGTCCTCCGCTTCACTGACCACAACTAAAGACAGAGAAACTTTCTAAATATATCACTGCCTGCAACATGATTCCCTGAAGATGTTTTTTACTGTTGGTTCAACACAATGGGTTTCCTTGTGTCAGGTAAAAGCTGAAGCATTTTTTATGGGCTCATCATTGCTGGGTAACAAGCAACCACTTTGCTACAGAGGCTCGCACCGGTCTCTATAGACCAAAAAAGATGTAGATCTCCAGATGTGCCCAGTCACATCAAGAGACCTAAGAGGAGAGGCAACACCAGGAGCTGCTCCTGGAAACTGAGCATCCACCCAAGTATGTGCTGACTGTAAGGTCTAAGGCCACAAAAAGCATCCTAAAATCTAACCTTTGCCAGTAAGGAAATTTATTTCCAGCCATAACAATGGATTCATTTAGTAATGTGCTTTGTCAAATGCCAGGCGGCAGGTGGAAATAGGTCAAGGCTCAGAGGAAAAGCTCTCAGAAAACAACCAAAGTATTTTAAAGTGAAAAAGTCCATTGATGATTGTTTATTTCTCTCTCCTCGCCCCCAGTCCTGTTTGTCGTGGTTTGGGCTCACAAGCTCATCTCCCAGGAAAGACTTGAAAAAACCTTTCACCAAAATCTCTTTTCAAATCAAGTGAATTCTCTCAGCATAGTGCCTGCGGTTTTTTAATTTCTGGCTAAATAAAAAGAATTTCAGAACTGGAGGGCAGTTTGCTTTATTTCTACATAACTGAGAAGCTGAGATTTATTTGATCTGATCTCCAAGTGAAGTGCAGAGGGAAAACAGGATACTGTATCTGGCAGCAAATATGTGGCAATCACGCAAAGTAAACTTGATATATCTGTAATCTCTTTGTTGGCTTATCCCTGATTCAATTTAAGGCTCTGGAAAAAGCTACCAAACCTCTTCATGTGAAGTGTGAGATGGAACTTATTAGTCATGGCAATTGGCTTCTTATGGGATGCTGATAGTCAGAGAGCATGGTGTACTGAAAAAAAACAAACCTAGGATCCTGAGCCTCTTAGTCCTCCTCAGAGTTACCAGTGAGAAGAGAGTTCCAGGTTAGTTTAACACACAGAATTTAGACATATGAAGGAAAATATGAGAAGAAGTCGGACTTATAAAGCTTTATGGTTTGGCTTTTGTTATCTTCAGCCTGTAGTACACAAATACATTTGCCTTAAACCCACTAAATCTGAGGGATGAGAAAGCTGGTTGCAGGTTGTTAAGGGGATGTAATTCTAAAAGGGTACATCTAGAAAACCAGAGGACCAATGTCTCCTTCAGGCATCATTTTTCTTCCACCTTTTTCTTCTGCTATTTTAGTTCTCATGTGACAAGACACTATTTACTGAGAAAAAATGGACTCATCTATGCCTATTTATATTTTCAAAAATCAGACAGTGTCCACTCTGTTCCTCCTACCTCATTCTGGATGAAAAAAATCATCTTACTTCAGGCAGACAGAACATATACATAGGTGTCCCACATACTTACACATCCCATTATTCTTTGGCAGAAGTGACAGATTTCAGGGTATTTGTCAGACACCTAAAAACACTACCAAGGTGTATGGGGCTTGAAAGAAGCAGCAGGATGAACCAGGAGTTCCCTCCTCACCCAACAGCCGGAGCCTCACCTGAATCCCAGAGGAAGTGCCCATATTGCCTGGCTGCAGGGCAGCTTGCCCACCATGCATTAGTTTGGGCCTCTCTCCCAGCTTCAGGAGAGCCCAAGGGAGCCATGGCCACCAGCTCTTTCCTCAGCAGGGGCTGCAGGGAGCCCAGTCCCCTTCGCTGCTCCTCAGGAACAGCTCCCCAAGCCTGTGCCTGTGCTTCACAGCTGCTCCCCATGCCCTGCCCATGAGGTGCCCTCCTCTTCCCTCCCCTCGCAGCTGTGGGGCCAGAATATCTTCTGTCCAACACCACCTCATAACCAGCACGTCCGCATAGGCTGAAACCTCGTGCAGAGGCAGCGTTGCGCTGGGGTAGGGCAGAATGGCCATTTTGCAGGGCAGGAGGGTCAGGGCAGAGTTAGTGCCATGTGAAGTGGTGATTTGGTAACTCCAGAGTGCTTGAAAACAGCTCTGTTCCCTCCCTGCCCAGCTCAGTGCAGTCCATGCCAGCTCCCGTGTCTGGTGCACTGCTAGCAGTTCCACCCTCCCCAGGTTGACAAAAATAACCAGAGGCGTGTTTTCCTTCTTGTTTAATTGCTTTTTGTTTCAAATGTAGGGTGAAACACCTCGTATTTCAGGGTGTCCTTTGCAGGGCAAGGTAAGGTAAAATTGCCAGCTATGAGGGTGAGCTATGCCAGCTTAGCAAGAAGCTGCTTCACGCCTGCCAGTGGGACCTTCACCATGAGCTCATGTCTCACAGTAAGGTTTCATCCATCTTCTGCACATCCACACATTTTAGGCTGAAAAAAGGGCCAAACCAAACTTCAGAGAGATTCGGTTTTTCTCGGTTTCAAGTTATTTAGTAAAAATGCAAAAACTTGCAAGTTTTCATTTGGCTTTGTTGACCATTTTTTAAAGCTTCCTCCCTTTTTTCTCCTTTTTCTTTTAAAGGACAGGCAAATATTTTTTGAAAAAGCTCACTTAGCTGGAAAGTAAAGGAAGAGGCAGTGAGAAATTGTGAGTTAAATGGAAAAAATATTTTTGGCGAACTTTAAGGAAAACACTTTTAAATGCTTATCACTCTTTAAAGTGAATTCCTTTAGCTAATTACCTTAATTCTTTTCCTGAGTTATGAAACAAGCTGCAGAAACAGATGGACAGAGGATTGTACTTAGCTGTATCTAGCATTTCTCTGTAAGTTCTTAGCCCTCGGTTCCTGCTTCTCCTTCCTTTTCCTCAGTTAAAATGATGCTGAAGGGCATATCAAGCTAAATTCACAACTCTGCGGAGATAGTGACCACAGCCCATGCGGGAATAAGTATGGTGCATAAGCAGGAGCTCTCTTATGTAGTTCTTAGCTTAGAAAAGATGAAGCAGATTAGCCCTAGGAAAGAGACACAGTAGAGATGTTAGTCCTCCCAGAATTCAGAGTAGTCCATGAAGAGAGCTGTGTAACGTGTAACCTTGCTCCAACCTGGAGCAGCCCCTTGGGTATGCTTATATTGAGGGCCACATTTTGCAGTTTTCTAGGAAGCGGACCAGAGAGCCAGAATCAGCATCCCTATCTTCCAAAGTGACTGTAGAGATATTCCAGTACCTCAGGAACTCTATCTTTCATGGCATCCCAAGATACATCAAATAAGTGCTACCACGGTCTGATGCAGCCTCACTCCAGACATCTTTTTTCAAGGAAGAAATTTGAGAAGGCAGGATTCTCTTGTATGACTTTCCTTGTCTCCCAGTTGTCTCAACACATTTTTGTTCTTCCTGACAGAAAAAAAAATCACTGACCCGTCTGTCAATGCCATCTCTGCTTCAGTGAGCTGCTTCATGCATTTGTTCACAGAGGGCTGAATAATGGACCAGCGCCAAAGTCCTAATCAAGAGAAAAGCTACTAGTAGTTACAGCTCCTCAGCATTATACATGTTCTGAGTGTGACTGATTAAGAGTGTTGTTTGGAACAGGGGAACTGTGTCAGAGGTGCCACATCCCATAAATTAGTTTAAGCTGAGGTAATGTATGCGCCAACATACAGCAACACGTCTGCTAGCTCAACAAGTTTGGCAAGCAAATGTCTGGGAAAACAAGACCATTTTCGAGCATTTAATCCAACTAAGACAGAGTGGCACAACTGAGGAGACCCTTATAGGAAAAACTTTGCATTTTATTTCTTTTTTAAGGGCAAAGAAAATATCAGAGAAAAAATGTTGGTGTCCAGACTCAGTTAAGTTAGACAGGAAGAACGGTCTAGTTCTCAAAGCAAGGCATTTGCCACTAGGGACTCCTGAGTTTTAATCCGTCCCCTCTGCAACCTCTGTAGCGCTCTACAGAAAAGTCATTTAATTCTAGTCCAGACAGTGAACTTTGTATGCTGCTGAGCAGATTAGTCATACAAGTGTGTTCCTTTCTGTGGGACTACTCATGTGAGGAAGTTATCAATGGGGAGACGGGGAGCAAATCTGGCCCTCTTTATGGAGTCACAAAGAGGGAGAAAAAGCTACCACAAGTTTTAATTGGTCTGGCCTCCTTGGAGGAAAAACTGTCTACAGTAATGCTGGAAGAAATTGTAAGAAAATTAAGGGACCTTCCTGATAGGAAGATCTGTTAATCTGAACAGCAGTCTTTTAAGTAACAGAAGCTTTATTGACTGTTTCAAATACAATTAACTGGACTAAGGAATTGCAAATGCAAGGAATCAAATAAACCCATTTCACCAGGAACACCAAGTAAATGAATCAGCAGGATTTTTCTGTTTGTAGCATCCGTCACTTCTTACAGCAGGTGACCAGACACCATGCTTGCTGGCAGTGCAACCAGAGAAATGAACCCAACCAAAAGCCACCTACAAATGCCATTTTTCTTTTGAACCAGAATTGGAGTGTAGGTTTGGAGCCTTGTGGAACCTCAACTAGAACTAGACCGTCTCAAAATTTATTTTAGTTAATTAGCAAGGGGAGGTAATATTTTCTCTGCCTGAAGCTCTGCTCCACTGAATCTTTTCCAGCAACTGATTGTTGTGAGTCAGGTCCAAGTGGTTAACAAATTATTAGTGGTCTGAACTGAAACTGAGCAGGAACAATTTCAGTTCCAGATTAACCTGAACTGGAGAGAAGGTAAAAAAGCAACTTGCTTGACCTCCTCGTGTGACAGCATCCTTGCTGACACTACAGTTTCCTAATCATATTGATTTACCTGAGGGGAAATCTGATGTGAAGCAATCACAGGAAACCATATTTTATTCAGCATTTCTAACCTTTATGTTACTGTCAGTAGATTATCTGTGTCATCACTACTTGTCTTTCTTGCAGAGGATCCCAAAATTAAACTTTCTGAGACCAAGCAGATAGTGGTTCATTCTTCTGTAAGAAAAGTAAGACGCCAAACCAGGCTGAGAAGCAGCATGTGGGAATCCTGGTGCCAAACCATTTTTCTGCCCTACCCTACCTGTACAGTTCAGTAAAGTGCTGGTGTTCTAGGCACTTGCAAAAGACCTGTTTTTCTCCATAAGGAGCACAACAGGCAGGTCCTGAGTAATTCAGCCCTCAAGAACACCATCTTCAAGAGCATATCTTCCTCAGCCAGGCAATACTCAGCTGTATTTTGTGCCATTGACCACATAAAAGTAAGGTTCAATTCTTGCTTCTCCCCTGGCCCCTCAGATTAGGACTATTACAAAGACTTTCTGGATTGCGATTTTCAGCAGTCTAGACCTGAGCTGGGCTGCAAAAATGTGTTTTGCCAGGTCAGGAAAGTGTATGACTGAAACACTACATGGCTCTGCATCGCAGTTATACCTTGCATAAGATCGATGTTACTGTGGTAATACCAGGCCTTGATTATGACACCTGGATGATTCATAACCAGAATATTTTCATAGAGAGGTTGGGGAGAAGAACCTGTGAAGATGAACCTCATCCATGAATACATTGCCTTGTGCTGCAGACAATAAAAGCTTTTAGCTCACTTGGAATTTACTAAAGTTACAGTGTACTGAAGGACATGTATCATAGTTTATTCATTCTTTCCATACCAGAGAGGCCTCTTTCTGCACAGAGCTTAGTCCATTTTCCATCTGGAAATATTCCCCTTTTAGAAGCCCATGACCTGGGAGGGTGGTTGTTCTCATTTCGGGGGAAAGAAAAGAAAACCTCCATGAATTCCAAGGACTTAGTGTCACTGATTGTGTTGTATTATCCAGAATCAAAGAGCTTAATCACCATTTACGCTAAAGCCTTTAGCACTGCTCAGGCAGAAAATTGTACTGTCTCCTGCTCTCATGTTCCTGCAGTCTTACATTGTCAAGAGCTTGAAAGTGCCTGGGAGAGGCACAAAGGCACAAAAATGAGTCTTGCAGTTTTCACAAGCATGGGTACAAAGGATGGCAGAGAAACCCAAGCCCAGGTTCAGGCCTTCCCTCTAGAGAGTTACGTTTGCAGTGTCCAGATACCAAAACTACTTCATAAAAAGTTTAACGTGGAAATGTAGTTGGGCTAATTCACCTTGCTGAGAAGACGAGACTCCTTCATACTTGGGACTGGCTCACACCTCTGTCCAAAATACTATTCTTAAGGCATACTTGTGCATTATGTGGCAGAAATTACATCGGGTTATTCAGCCCAAACTCAGATGGGGCATGAGGGACCTCATACTCTGTAAGTATTAATTCATAGAAAGATCACACAGACATGCAGCATATTCAGATGTACACCGTGTGATTAACACGTTACAGGAGGCTGAGAGGTGCAACTGGAAAGGCAGTTGCTGGACAGCTTGAAGAACAGGTCTGTGCTTAGCAGACAGAAGTGTTAGGCCTGCTTGGAATTTGTAGAGGAAAATGAGTTAAAGTAGAGGGCAACAACTGTGTGTTTTGTGCAGTACTTGGCTGCACTGCTAGTGAAAGGAAAAACAGACTCAAGTTCATAAGCACTTCATGATCCCTCGCTTTGTTTTCCCTTCCCTCACCCTAACACCTTTCAAATTACCTTATTAACGTAAACCACTCATTCCTTACACAGAGGTTTAGTATTTGCAGGAGTTTTAGGGAGGAGTAATAGTTACACAATGGCATCTGCAGCTGATTTACATTTATTTATCCAAGAGTGTTTTCAAGTCTCTTGCCCAAAATCCAAACAGACGCCCTCTCAGGGAATGCAGTGTCTAAAGAATGCACACATGCAAGGCTGTCTGAAATTTTAATTGCAGAAAGATCAGGAAGTTCAGACTGAAGGTTCGTAGAGCAGCTCTAACCCCTTCTCCCTGGGTGTATCACGTTGTTACAATAGGGCCTTTCATTACATAATCATGCAGAATGGGCAACTCAGCTTGCTGTTTGACATGTAAAACCATCTCACACGCTTCAAGTCCTTTCCTGTCACCTCAAAAGAACTTCTTTACTACCTTTACTACTTCTTTACTTCTTTACTACCTTTTGGAATCGTTAGGAGTGATAATAGTGTTCTGAAAAACCCTACAGAACTAGTCACAAGGAGCCTACATGTCTAAAGTAAGGACATAAATTCAACAAGGTGCTCAGTATACTCATGTCTTGAAGAGCAGTGGTGGACTCACTGATTAATGGCCTCTCTTCAGTTTAGGTACATCTTTTAACAGTGCCCAGGTGAGTAACACAATCCCGCATATGAAGGACGGGGTTGATTCCAAGCTGTCCTAATTGTTGCAGTGCTGAACAGAAGTCAATAAAGTCAGTTGTCATGAATCACTTTTAGAGCTGACAAAATTGTGTAAACAATTGTTTTAAGATGAGTTTGATGAGTTCATGAAGAGTGAAAAACTAGGGGATAACATAAAAAAAAACAGATTTAGAGAGTCTGCAAATCTTACCCATCACTGTGGTCCTCTTTTCCTCTACGCTCATTTAGTTTATGCATCAGTGACTCAGTTCTGTAACAGCAGTTCAGGTGTTACTGCCCTGTCCCAGCAATTCTGGATCAGTCACCAGGGCTGATGCTCTGTAAGAGATTTCAAAAGGCCTCAGAAAAAATGTGAATCATTTTATTGAACACCAAACAAAGCAAGCCTCTGCCTCTGCAGACAGCTTCAGTGGGTCTGACTGCTTCACCTGGCATGTACAGAATGCACAGAATAATTATAAAAAGGCTTGAGTGTGAAAAAGATGCTTTGTTTTTCCATATGGTTAATGTATGTGCTCATCTGTGAAAGCACTCCATCTCAGCTTAAAATATTCTGAAGAAGCCAGAACATTAAAAACAACAAAAACACAACAAAAAGGGATGCTCTCCATATCAGTATCAGTGGGTAAGCCATCAGCTTTGATAAAAGCAAATCTCTGATGTTGAGTGGAACTTAACACAGTTTTGTTCCAGATTCAGATTTTGAACCTTTTCCTCTCCCCATGAATGTAATAGTGCTTTGATCAAGCATGAAGTGTAAACGCAATACAATAAATGTAAAGCCAGATTGGATCTAATTACAAACTCCCCACTTCCTCTCCCAGCGGCAGAGTATCCAGATCCTAGTTTTACCTCCCGTTTCCCATCTCTCAGTGTTAAAATGTCTTGTCCTCAAAGACATTCCTGCACAAATAGAAATCAGATAAACTGAATCAGAAGGAATGTTAGTCTCTTAGGGAATGATATATTAATTTTACAGTACACTACATCTCAAGCACTAGACCAGGATTAATTTATAACAGCTGCTGATTAAAAAAGGGAAAAAGACCAGACCTTGCATTGCACAAAACAAATGAACAAATGACTGATGCCAGCCAGATTCTGGAGCAAGTGTCTACCTCTCCCATCAACATATACTGCCTCAGATTTTCCAGGAAGCCTTCTCTAATGGCACTGCTATGGCAAGAAAAATGCTTAGTTTATTCAGTCACTGACACCATACTCCCAGGATCTGTGGGGCACATTCCTTAGGGGATAACATCCTTGCAACAGGATTCCTTGCAACATTTTCAGGAGTTAAGCACTGCATCATGAAGAATTTGTAGGCAGAGCTGAGGAAGATTCCAGATTTATGGCTTGCACGTAACGATGTGCTTCTGCCCAAAGCACTATGTGCTTAATCCTAGCCCAGCTGCTTCATGACTTCTCACTACCAGAAATCAATGTTGAGCCAAATGTAGTTTAAACATAATATACAACAAATATGTGTTGCATATTGCATCTTGCATATGTTGCAAAGGGATGTCAACCTTTTGACTGGATGCGTCATAGTCTCTCCTTCGCTGAAGACTTTGGGTCAGGAAGGTTTTCTTGAAGATAAGTGCTAGCTGAGAGAGTTAAGGATTATTGTGAAATCCTAGTCCACATAGAATGGAAGACGAGTAATGATCATAGATTTTTCTCTGCAAAACATCGGTTTACATAGATAGCATGTCACTGGTTGCACAGAATCCTGGGACTCTACAAAGGTCCACGCAAACCTCCATATTCCCTCAAACATACTGTATATACCAGTGCAACAGCTATTGATGGAGCATTTGTGCACAGGGTGTTGGGGAAAATATTGATCAAACATCTTTCTTCTGACTATACTGCTGTGATTAATTTTTACCTTTTCAATGATACTTTATTCCCTAACTCACTTAGGCCAACAGGCCATTTGAGCACCCCAGGAAAGTCACAAGATGTGATTAGAATTTGGTAAAATAGGAATTTGCTTTCTTTCCAGAAGAAGGAGAAAAAAAGAAATTCAGTGACTGTTGGTAGAAGTGCCTCTTGGTTGAATTACTAATGCATGATGTAATGCACCTTGGCTCTCCCTTCCGACTTGGGAGCAGTTCAGGCTGCCATTCCTGCCTGCAAATATTCAGAGCAGGCACCATAAAGGCATCCGTGAGCTCATACCCAGGGAGAGGTTGTGGCCGAGGTCAGGGCAATGATACAGATTCCACTGCAGTGTTTCCTTGTCAATCAGGGTAAATCAATCATATTGATTGGAGCTGTGGAACAGCAATCAGGTCCAGATTATAACTCAGATCAGGTGAAAGCCTGTCTACTTCTTCCTGACTTTCCCCCTCCCAAGCAATTTTAAATATAAATTAAAATAAACACCAAAAGTCAACACTTTTTCTGAAAAGCCTGCCTAACAGTTACTTTGTAAGGCAGGGGTCTGTACTAGCTCAGCCAGGAGCCTTCTTTAACAGATCCCACATTTATTCACATGAATATTCCAGGGGCCTGTGGCTCAATCCAGTATAATTCAGGGGGAGTTTTTCCAGTGTTTACATTAGGACAGGAATTCACACTGATCAGTAAAGTGCTTTCCTTTAAAGTTTTGTTTAGCACTAGTTTAACAGCTTTCCATATGCTTCTTCCCCACTATGAAAGTGGCACAGAAGCAGTGTAAATCCATCTCAATGCTACTTTAAGACTAGCTTTAGGGTTCAGTTGTCCGTAGATTGCACAGTGTGCCTCGCTGCAGAATGCGCTGCAGTTGGAGCTGTTACAGGTGTTCACCAGAACGAGAGGGAGCACAAAACAACCAAAGAGATTCAGGACTAACCAAGTTTTGTTTATCACAGATTAGAACTACTGACTTCCAGGTGAAAGGCTCTGTATGTTAGTACTAATTCCTCTCATCCCTCCTTCTTTTTGACAAAATGCTCCTGTAATCTATTTTTTCATGGTGCTTCTGAAATCAACCGGTTGTTTCCAATGTTTCCATGTTTCCAATGCAGCATGGTTAAGGAACATGGCTGCAGAAAACCTTCATCACCGTGGCCTTTGGCTAAATGAACAGCTGACTCTGGCATTTGTCTCTTCAGACAATAAAGATAATATGCTGTCAGAAACTAGAAGCTCTGAACGAACAAATAAAAGAGAAACAAGCCATCAAGGCTGGATAACAGACACACCAAAAGACCTGATGGGACCAAAGGACAGAATGGATGAACTGCAAACGAAACAATGGGCTTCTTTTATGCGTGACAATTTCTGTGATGGATGACTAGAACACATAAGTATTGCATTACCTGCTCCTTTCCTAAGACTTAAAAAGTGTTTATTATGTCAGAACGAGAAATAATTCATTGAACTTCATAGAAGCATTATATGAATCAATGGCACACACTTGCCTGTAGTACTGTATTCACCTCCAAAAGAGCCACAGAGGACTTACCAGAGTTAAGTAATAAATGTGACTAGGAGCAGAAAGTTTCTATGCAGGGGAGATTGAAGCTATTGCGGTCAGAATGAAGATGCTTAAGAAAAATCAGGAAATTATGCAAACCCATTACACTATTACTGAATATTGGATGACTGTCACAGAGGCTGTGTAAATCTGTAGGATGAGTTTTGAGTACCACGGACTTAATCCTATTGCTGTCACATATGTGCAATGATTTTGAGGAATGTTAAAGTGGGGGAAGTTTGGCCCAGACTAACATCAAACTGAAAAGATGAGTAGTATTCTGAAAAGGTAAAGTCCAGTTCACATCTCAGAGAGAAGAAAAACCCAGGCAGCCACTGAGGCAGTCACTATAGCCAAGAATTTGGTGACATCCAGGAAGGAATTGAAAATTTCATAGGGGGAAAAAACCCACACAAAGGCAGAGGGGGTGACTGAGAGAATATACTATGAGGTGTGCTGTGCTAGGCACAACTAATTCCTCACCAATGGAGGGAAAAAGGTGGAAGGACATAATTCCAAGTGACAGCCAGTATTTAGTCTTGACTAGTGATACTGCAGCAGCTTTCCTGAAGCAATTAATAGGGGAAATATATGGATACAAAGTATCAGAATAGGTTTAACGAATTCTATGTGTCACTTCTTAAAGTTTTGGAAATAAAAAATTGCTTACAGAAGACAAAATTAAGTAGAACAAATGATGAGAGAAACATACTTCCCAAGTGGACTGCCTATGATTTCACAAGTTATTTTGAAAAAATTAAAATAAGCTAAAATTAAAGAGCGTGTGATAATTGTTGAAATCAGGTAAGTCCAATTCTGTGTTCAGTTACACCAGTTAATATTTTATTGTTCTCTTCTTGTTGCTTTCTCCTGTGGTACAAGTATGACTGAATGGAAAATAAATGCATCCAGCAAACCTTGTTTCTTGTCACACTTCTCAGTAGATGTTTTTTACAAACTTTACCAGCAAAAGGAAGAGTCACTGCAGGAAGCATAAGGGAAAATAAAGCCTCTTTTGGAACAGCTCACTGACTGCAATGGAACCAGTTCAGCTGTAAATCAAATGGGAATCCTCACTATAAAATAAAACAGTGTTCTACTGCCCAAACACAGCTGAAAGGAACTGTTATATAGTACATTGCATCATAACCAGAGAGCTTCTGTCACCCTATCTATAGCAACAGCCTTGAATATTGTGGTCCAAATTCTCTCATTTGTTACATGTGCAAAATGATTCTCAGAGCTTTAATCTGGGCAGATTTAGCCCAAAATAAGATTAAATGGATAACTTGATAATTTTGCCTCCTTCTGCACAAAATAAATTTGCTCGCTACAAAGCAGCTGCCTTTCAAATGCCTACACAGTTTAGGAGACCATACAGTAGTCTAATTCCTCGCCAGTGAAGTCAGGCTGTAACCATGGCAGCTGGGAGTGTAGATCTCCAATGTATGAAAATGTCCAGGCTGATAAAGCAGATTGTTGTACAAGCACATACGTGGTGTGCCTGTGTGTATATTAAGCATGAAAGCGTGTGACTTTAGGGTGTGAGCGAGGCAGAGGAGAGCAGCTCACCAAAACCTACACCAGAGCGACTCCGGGTACGCGGCCAGCTGGATCCCAGCACTGCCGGCGCCCCAAGGACACTGCTGTGAATAGGCTGAGGGCCACAGGGCAAGTAGGCAGACAGGATGGGAAGGGATAATCCAGCAAAGGAACTTCACCCAGTGCAGACTGGCTCTGGCATAAAACAGCGATGATGTCCCTCAGGGGGAAAAGCACTAACTCCAGCCTGACCTTGGTCTAAACACTGCATTTGTTGCACAAAGAATAGCACAGAAGATGGCTCTTTGCTCCAGTGAATGCTGTGTCTGGGGCCCAGGAACTGGCAGCACACCTATCTATAGAGAAGGGGAAAGGGACAGTCTCCCTTTAATAACTTTTAGTCTGGCATTAGGTCAAGCTTTTATTCATCCTTTTCCAGGGAAACTGGAGCCTTCATTCCTTCCTTTCATTAAAATAAATGAATGTATGATGGATGATCCTGGAGCCTGATATCTTCCACGTGTTAAAAGATTAGCTATAGCAGTAGCTACTGCCAACAGCACATGCTGATGTGTTGCAACCCTCATCTCCAGGGTCCTTTTTAAGGGCAAGAAGCCCATTTCCATGGCCTAGTCAGCCACTGGCCTCTTTACTTCTGTGAACGCATAAGCACAGCAGTGATTTTGTAAAGATGGGTCTTCACCTACCGGGAATCAAGCTGTGACCCACCTGCCCATCCCAGTGAAGCTGCTGAGTGAGGAGGGAGCAGTGATGTGGTGATTTGCACAATGGTAGGTGCAACAAAGTACAGGCAAAATTGAGGTCAAAATCCACAGAGCAATTAAAACCTTTCCTCTTACCATCCAGGCACACTGGTATGCTCTGAGAATGAGCGATTCCTCCATAGTGCCTTTTGGAGAGGTTACTGAATTGAATCTGAACAGAAAACCATTTTGAGCTGCTATTTTTTCATCTCAGACCACACAGGAAACTATTATGATGATTTTGCTGAAGCTGAGCCAGGATGAGCAAACATTGACTTTTCTGGTTCAGAATACCAGAACGGGACTTGACAACTTCACCAGGGACCTTTCTGCATGGGAACAGCTTGTTTCTAGCAGGCTCTGAACCTCACAGCTTTAGGCATTCATCAGCTTTCCCATCTGTTTTGCCCAAGTGTGCACTGTGATGCTGCTTTGCTCTGCAGACCTTTGCAGCAGGCTGTTCACCACCGCACATTTTTCACCTGTCTAAATTGATGCTCCTTACTGGAGAAACTTGCCAATTTTTTTCTTCCTCTGTCTGAAACGTCCTGTAAGACTACGGAGATCCCTCTGTGTCTGCTCCTTCCAGGTCAAGCACCTGGATACAGCCTTAAATGCAGCTTAGATCCCAGATACAGGTATGTAAGTTCCTGCACTGTACAGGCATAGGTTAATCAGGGGAGGCACAGAAGCCTCTAGACCTTTGACACTGGTGATCTGCATTTTCCTTGCCCTGCCAAAATACTGTAACCAACCCACTGTTGTGCTACAGCTTAGCTCCAATTTTTTCTGCTCAACAGGGCAGATTTAGAAAGGTGCAAAGAAACAGTCATGCAGCAGCACCAGAAATGTAAGTAGTACTGCAGCCCTAGAAGAGAAGGAGATGGACAAATTCTTCCCTGTCTTGAGGCTCGGCATGTAAAGCCATCCTCATCTCAGTGATGACCCCCAGCCCTTGTTGACACACTGATAACACCAGTGCCAGACAACATCTCTGTGGACATCACGCTCTTTTGCCACACACGTACCGTGTCATCCTTATCCTGAGGTCCAGAGCAGCCCCAGTGTGGCCACACATCTTCCTGGGCTTGCCTTCATTCACCCAGACAGAATTTCTGATGATGAGGAGGACTAGAGGACCACAGTAAACAACAGGATGGAATCCATCCAGCTGCCTCAAACCTGAATTATCCCTATATTCCCTATTTGTTTAGACTTGTGCCTTTTGTATGGCAGGAGATACTGCAGTAACCAGTGAGCCATCACTGGGAAGTCACCATAAACCCTGGAGTTTTACACTGGGATGAGCAATAGCTCATAGGAGTTGTAAGAGTTGAAAATTCTGGAAATGAAGGAACTTACAAATCTGAATGGTTTAGTCTCAGATGTATCTCCCAATTAACTGCTCCTGGGGTATTTCCTTCCCATTCCCCTGCATACACAGGTTTTCTTTCAAGAAATCCCCATCTCTTCAAGTCAACCTTAATTTAGAATGAGAATAAAACAGGAGCACAAAGCTGGAGACTGTGTGCAGCCAAAAAGGTCAAAAACTATGGAATTTGTTTTCGGAATTATTTGATATATAATGACTAGCAAATTCAGTAGAGTACCAGCTTGCAACAACTATGCCCTTTACCAGTAAGAAATGGAAAAGAACAATGACAAAATGAGTCAAAAATGCAGATCTCCTGGCGAGAAGGCTTCTGGCACAGCAGGGCAACATAAACAAGTGTACTATATATAGAACTGGTCCTTGGGTGAATACACAGATCTTAAAGATGACCTCAAATAGAACCCCTGTTCAGATACACAAAAAATTACATAGGATAGCTGTGTGGTTTGAAGCCTGGGCTGCATACCAGTAGTTTCTAGTTTCCCTTTTTCCCAGCTCTGTTTATACCGACGGCCCCCAGCCTTTGTTGACACACAGGCACTGGTGGTGAGGAAGTTATGATCTGCTGGGAAATCACGCACGGCTCTTTTTGCCAGCCAGTCATGCCAGAGGCCCTGGGGACAGACCCTTGTCTCGGGCTGGGTGCTCCTCACAGCAGAGGCTGTGTCTTGTTTTGGGGACAAGCTCCCCCCTCAGTGGGATTTGTCTCCCAAAGTGGGCAGCCATGAAACCTTTCCACACTCCCCCGCAGCGTGTTCTCCTGCCCCACGCTAAGCATTCATGTACTCCCCAAATTAAAGTATTAACCTTTGAAACTGAAAAGGAGAGGTGTTCTAATACTTTAGTCATGGACCCTTTCTATGTTTATGGCCTAATATCACCTATATTCTGATGCAATATTTTACTGAAAAAGTATTAGATGCTTATATCTGCATTAGATCAGGGAGGATTTGGAGAGATTTATGCAACGTATATTCTAACACTGACACAAAATGTTTGTTTACTGGGGAGCGTGGGGGGTTAGGGGAAGAAAGTACGGATTCTGTGTTTTAGAAGCAATGAAGTTGTTAATGGAGAGGAATATAAAATATGCCCCTCGGCAACATGGTAGTTCCACAGAATCAAAATGCTTTTGGATTCTGTTCTGCACTTCATAAATTTATGGTTTATTCTGGACAACAATCCTTAAATAATATGATATAGTGATAAATTATGAATATTGGGCTACTCCCCACCCCCTTGAGATTAACTGGTCAGAGCATGGTGCTAATAATGCCAGGGTTGTGAGTTCGATCTCTGTATGAACAATTCATTTAAGAGCTGGACTTGATGATCATTGTGGGTCCCTTCCAACTCAGAATATTCTGTAATCCTAATGGAAATGCTTATCCTTTAAAGAAAATTTTCCCACAATCTTCCTCTAGGCTTCATTAAGGAAAAGTTAAGATGGCTCTCAATCTTATTTCTGAATAAAAATTACCCAGGAGTAGCAGACTTCAAGAAGACAAATTTGCTATCATATAATATACTTCAGCTTCAGGAATAATTGAATTTGAGAGAAGACATGCTTGCACTGGTTTATGCATTTTTGCTCTTTGGATCCCGGATGTCAAATCATTTGCTGTGTTTCAGTGAGAGCTGAAAGAAGTCAGGTCAAATTTACATCTTTAAAGATCCTTTCAAATGTTTCTCTGATTAATTGAATGAATCTGATTTATTCATTCTTCTTTCTGCAAATCTAGAAAATAGCTGAACTTGAACAAAATTTATTCTGTCGGTTCTGAGACAGAAGCACACAACTCTCAAGACAAGGACTAGGTAAATGCTGTACTCTACCTTTTCTTGGGGCAGGAGAAGGTATTAGTAAATCAGTATTTTTCCAAAATGGTTTCATTCACTTTGCCCAAAAATTGTAAGAAAAATAGTTACTTGGTGTAATGACTTTGTAAGAGTCTTTCTCCCTGCTTTCTCCCACTTTGGTAAAGTGTATTTCCACTCTATGAAAGGTCATCTTGTGCACACCTCTGCATAAGAGATATGGTTGGTGAAACAAATAAAGCCTGCTTGCCTTCTGTCTCTCCTTCATAAAGGCATTACTTTGGACCTTTATTCTCTTTTTAGTTGCACAAAACTTGTAGGAAAATAATTATCTTTGAGATTTCCATCAGGTTCAAAAGTTTACTCGGCGAAGATGGAAGTCAGGGTTAGGAAAGATAGACTACTAACTCAGCTGAAAAAAAAAAAATCAACCTCCTTTTACTCCACATTAAGAAAACATTATACCCAAGAATTTTTGCCAGAAAAAATTAGAGTGAGTGAGGGTAGGTTAGAAGCAACTTAGCCATTGTTTAAGCAGTGGGAACAAGATGATAATGGCCTCCACATTCATCCTGGTTTATTTATGTAATTTCTGATATGGACACATATACTGCTGATACTAAGCCCAAAATCAGCATTCTTCTTCACAGACTTGTCTCATTCAGCTAAGGACTTTAAAGAGATTAGCAATTTAGCTCTAAATGTTTCACCCAAAGCAGAAATTCACTGTGAAGATACCATTCTTAGTTCTGTCATTTCTTCATGATTTCAAAACAAATTATTTCTATTTATTTCAGTGCAAGTAAAGGCAATAAAACCTAAGGATGTGGCGATGTCTTCTTGTATGGCTCAAAACTAGCTACACTTCTTTATTCCAATCAAAATATTTCAAGCCACTGGAATGTATTGTGGTCTGGTTCCTTTGTGCATTTGGGATCAAAAATAGCCAGGATACTTCATTTTTTAAATAGTCTTCTATATTGTAGAGCTGATTTTTTCCCCTCCTTATAAAAAGTTAATTAAAGTCTGCTGTATACAGTTGGATTTATTTCATAACACAGCACGTGATGCACAGCTCTACCACAAAAAACACTCAGTTCTTTCTGCTCCTTTTTATTCTTTCACTGAGTTTGCTTTAGCAAGGGAAATTTCATCATGTGAAATGTGTACCAGGATAAATTCTGCACTCAGTCCTTCCCACTGTTCCCCATCCAGCCACATGCATTTAAAAGACGTGTCCCCATTCCACAAGGATGTTCCTTTCCAGCAAGCCAAACCTTCTGCTTTGGCACAAGCACACTTGGAAACTGGGTGATGAAGCCTGGAGCTGTGCTCTGATCTCATACCATTTGTTGCTTTGGGATATGCTCCCAAGAAATTTACTTGGCAGAGGAGAAGGAGATGTTTCATACCTCTGCCACATCCCAGGCTGATTGTCTCCCTCTGACCTGACTCAGAGAAAGACTCCACATCATAGGGAGGTGCAGCCCAAAGTCTATTCAATTCATGGTTGCTGTCAAAAGATGTCACAAAGCATGGCTGACACCATTTCCAACCTGCACGCTGTACCTAGGAGTAGACAGGAACAGAGCAACAAGTTTCACTGAGTGCACCAGCCCAATCCTCTACTAGCACGTGCAAAAGACCTTTTTTCAGCAGAAGATTCATCCCTCAACAGAGCAAAAATTTAAGGTCCTCAGGGTAGAGCACAGAGAAATGTGTATGCAAAAGAAAGAAAACACATGTCTTCGTGGCATCTGTCAGCATAAGTGTCATAACTGAAGCCCCATGATCAGTTTGCTGAGTGGTTACAGTGTGACCACCTTTTTCAACCTCAGTTTTC
This sequence comes from Callaeas wilsoni, assembly GCA_013398955.1. Lineage (NCBI taxonomy): Eukaryota > Metazoa > Chordata > Aves > Passeriformes > Callaeidae > Callaeas > Callaeas wilsoni. The sequence continues at coordinate 71,721 of VWPU01012470.1, read as the reverse complement.
TAAGTTTGTAAGTTGTAAACTTAAGAGAAGGAGAATTCTTTTTAAGAGATTAAGATATTTTACAGAGCAGGAAACTGATGCATGCTGAGATGATGCAAATGTGGTGATCAATTTAGGCAGCAATAGAGTGGGACTGTTCTGAGAAGAAAAATCTGGTGGATTTCTGGAAGAGCAGTGTTATGTTCTAATCATTTTGAAACTAGAAGAAAGAAAATAGAAGAAAGTTCTTTTTTTTTTTTTCCTCAGTAAACCCATCATAGGTCAATCAGTGCTTTCAGCAACCAAAAAAAAAAAAAAAAAAGAGAAAGATCATCTGGTTCTTCATCAGCTGTGCAGTACATACTCTTCCAGTTACTCTCATTTCCTAGCGCTTCAAAGGATTTAGTACTTTCTTTTTCACCCCTTCCAAAACAGAACAATAAGGACTGTAGACACCAAAATTATTCAACTACATAATATGGCTTCCTCAATAAAAACCAGCTGGTACTGCACAAAACAACAGCACAGCCATGGATGAGCTTGCTGTTTGCAGCCCTGTGCTCTCAGTAGTAGGAACCATATTGCTTTGTTTAAGCAGAATGCAACTCAGCATGAGCCACGAGATGAGAAAAATAGATAATGAAGACAGAGCACCCTGCAACCTTTTGCTGAGTTTTAATTCCAGTGTGAACAGTTGCACAGACTTAATTAGCAAATGACAGAGCACTGCTGCTAGAGAGAGACAGCTGACACAAAGCATTCCAAGGTGCCTTGGGCAAAGGTCAGTCAAAAACTCCATCTTGCACAAACACCATAAATGCAAATTTCGTCATTTTTATGGAGTCAGATTTTCTGCAAGAACACATGTGCTTCTAGTCATCTATTTGTTCACATCCTCAAGTGTGGTAGATAAATCATTTGGCTAGGAGACCCTAAACTAAACAACAGCTTGGGGGACTGAATCAGCCTTGTTTCCTTGTTTTTCTTATATTTGCCCTTTTCACAGAGATATTTCCACATTTCATATTTAAGATAACTGCTTATTTACTAAAGGAAAAAAAATGTTCCAGATAGCTGAAAGATTAGCAGAGAGAGAGCTGAAGCTCGGTGGGCTGGGAAAGGTTATCTAAGTCTCAAATAAAACATAATTTTTAATGGAGGCTAAGCAAACTTATCTGGAATATGGAGATGAAAAATACAGTGCCACTTGAGTAAACAGTGATGTCATCAAATGGCCACATGATATGTGCCAAGTGTCATTCTGAGGCCACAGCTGGTCATGAGATCAATAAATCCAGATGAAACCTGAAGGTCACTTATCCTTGTTTCTGCAGCAAGAGAACTAATGCAAGGAGGAAAATCACAAGAGCATTTTAGATGTGTAGCCATTCAGCCACTAATTATGGATGAGGCTCTTGCTTCCACAAACAGCTAGCTACAGTGCCCTGCTGTGACTGGCAAAGGAGAGAGCTTGTTCTGCAGAATGGCTGCAGCTTGGCATCACAATGTCAACACTTGGGGTTTCTCTGAGTGGAAAGACAGACTTCTGATCATGAGAGATATTCCAGTTCTCTTAGAAACTACAAGAAATTGCCTCCACTGCCGGGACCAGACTCTGACCCCGCTGGCTGCATTCCACCTTCTGTGGGTAGCCTGGCCTCAGGTCCCTATTCATCTAAACCACCACAGTCTGGGATTCAGATAAAAGGTTTCAGTTTATTCTTATCTCTGTTATGAGAGGTAGGCTTAGTTTGATGTCAGAAAACCTCACTAATTTTGGTTTTGTTCTGCTAGTTCAGGCATAGGATGGCTCATACTAGTGTTCCTTTATGACTAAACCTCAGTGGTTGGATGGGTAAGATGGTAACATTCCAATTTTAGATAATTTCTGTTTATAAAACACAGATGAAACTGGCAATGGCTTTTTACCTTAAATGATGCTAATTTTTGCAACTGAAGTGGTAGAGCTTGTCAAAAAGTACTTGAGGATCTCACATTTCTGATGTTCTGAAATAGAAGCTATATACTCTCTGTTTTTTACATTAAGCTTACCAAGAATATTTAGCAGCAGAGAGTATGACTGGTTTCTTTTCTTCACTTTTATGAAAAATACTCTCTAATTTATTCTTTGCAATTTGCTGCAATGTACAAAATCCTGCTGCAGTCTTACCTCTGTGTAAGCTTACTCAGAAGAAACACACCAAGATTCAATTATCTGTTAAAAGCAGAAGAGTTTATAACAGCAAAGTTTGAAATAACAAAGGTTATAAAGTTTTTAATAGCAAAGGCAAGAGGCGAGGGGCAAAATCCTTCTGAGGCAGAAGTTCAGTGTAGTCAGCAGAATTATGCCACAAAGCTGTATCCTCTTTAGAAAAGTTGCCTTATTCAGTGAGATGCTTCCCATCATATCCAGTGGAAAAGTTGTTTTTGATGGGTTTTAACCAGTGGAGAAGTCATCTTTCGTGTGGCAGGCCCTCAGGACTTTGGTCAGCCACAGTCTTGAAACCCACGCTTTCCTATGGTTAGATGATATAAATACCAAGCTTTAAAAAAGAGAAAAGCAGAGACAAGCTCTAGAAGCAGGGCTTAAATTTTCTATAAATATTCACCTAAATATAGTGCAGCTATTTCTAAAACACAGAACAGAGATTTCAACAAATAGACCTAACAACTAGAAAATCATCGGACCAAATGTTGTAAAAAATTGTGCCCTGGCAAAATTTTCATTTTGTCGTTCCCTCCAGCTCTTAAAAAAGTATCCCCAGCTTCTCAAAGATAATTTCTCTACCTCCTGACAGGTTCTTTGACAACACTGTTGACTCAGGCCACCACAGAAATGCCTATAAATACTCCCGTGTTTAGCATGTATCGACAGGTTTACATCTGTAGAGCTCAACATGCTCAGCAAAAGGAAGGAAGGAACAGATTTTCATCATCCAGATGGGGAAGATTCCTATCACACAGCAGACTTTTATATCAAGACAATAGATTTTAGTGCAGCTAGCTCAAACATCCTCTGCTGAGCACTGTCCCTTATGAGGGGCCTGTTTGTGTAGCAAAGCTCTGTTTATCACAGGCAAGGGCACTGCAGTCTGGCCAAGTGCAACTCGTCTAAGCTGACAAAAGTCTGTGGCAAAGACACGTAGATGGATTCTTGAGACTGGCAGCAAAAATTCCCTAAGCCTAAGAAAGATTTTAAACCGAGAATTTGATGAACATACAATTGGCTGTTGAATGAAGAGAGCAGTTAAATAAAAAGAACAGATTACACTGTGATGTCCAGAGCAGAACCATCACATCTCTTTTTCCCACTGTAACAGAGAAATTGAGTAGACTACAGTGAATATGAAAGGCAGCAGCTTAAAAACTACTGAAATTGGGTTTTTTCCCCTCACATCTTTACTGCTTTTGTCTCTCTGCAGAATCAGGTTTGGTGAATCTTTGGACCTAGTTAGATTCCCGTTGAAGGAGTTAGGAACATAGATAAAGGTATTTCTTAGTGCAACTCTTTTACTTACGTAGGTCCAGTTTAACTGGGGAGAGGAATGGTGAAAACTACCTCTATGTTTCTTCCAACAGAAATATCTTCCTAATGCCTCACTTATTCACCATGAATATCTAACTCTCCTTTAGTTTCCATCCCTGCTTAACATATCTGTTTATCATACCCTTTCCTTAGCTGTGGCAGCAACAGGAAACTGAACTTTCTCCTCTCACTTGGAAACTGAATAGAATAGATTCCGAAAGTCCACCTTTCTTCCGTGGTTGACCTGTCTGAATTACAGCTAAGCTGGTACCAAGCATAACATTGGGTCAGGACAGAGTTGTTCAGTCAACATACCGTGACAAGAAGCATGAAATCCCTGTATATCCCATTGGTTCTAGTTCACAGGCTTTTTCAACTTTCTTTCTCTCATATAAGTGACAGCAAGAATTACTACTTTACCCTCACAGACTTCATATCCCTATCCACCCTCCAGGAAAACAGTGTCATCCAAAGCCATCCAAAGAGCAAAAAGAGAACTGCAAGAAACATTTATTAACTTCTACAGAATGCAAAGCATTGGACTGCCTAAATTTGCTTAAACTTACTCATGTTATTTATCACCAGCTGAGGCCAATCTATTTTTGTGGAGCATTTCGGAAGGAATTGTCATTCATAAGATCTGTCACTATAAGATACAGAAGGACTGCAGATTATAAATTGTGGTAATGGAGTGATACTGGTCTATTCTGTTTTATCCCAACAGGGGATAGTGTAGTTCTCAGGTGGCCTGGTTCTTGCCTCCCAGTCAGCATTCTTCTTTTCCAGATGAAGTGCAGTGTCCCCAGTGTCTGACAGCCTACAGCTCGCTATGCTCAGAAGCTGGAATAGAGGCTGACCACAGTGACCACAGAGTGAACTAAGGTGTGAACTGCACACGGTAGGGCTGTAGCAGCACAGAGTGGAGGAGTCACATCAGCTCAGGCTATAAAGCAGGTGCGTGGCAAGTGAGCCTGCTAGAATTGAAATATGTCTGTCTGCTATACAGACATGGGTAGGACTCAGGGCAGACCAAATTTATGGTGAAGCAAAAGTGCCACCCTTTTCTTCATCTGCAAAATGGACAGATTAACACATTGGTACTTTGCAGTGGGGTTACCAGAATTAATGCATTAGTGCTCAGCTGCTGCAGAAATGATGTCTTTCCTGGCGCTGAATAACAGCAGCCAGTGAGGTGCCTTGCAGATGGACTATCTAGCCAGTGCCAGATGCTGGAGGGAACAAGACTGGGGATAGAGAAGTGGGGTTTTTCTTGCATAGTAATTTCTTTAGATCAACCATTTTCTTAGTCATGTCAGGCAAGTTTGGCCAGTGATATATTTGGAGTCGAAAGGCTGTGGGTTTTGTCTCCATTGTCTCAGTTTTGGCACACAGGGATAATGAGTTTCACTAACCAACAGTACATGTATTCATTAGCATTGGCTGCTGTTGACCATGGGAGTCAACCTGATTTCTCCATGCTCTTTTTTTGGAAACGTTCAAACAGGGATGAGGAAAATTAGCTGACTCTCAGTAAGCATTTTAAAAATTGTTCCCTCCCTGCTCACTGCCCCAAATAAACAGCAGAAAATTATATTTTGTCTAAGTGCTCAAAAAGCTTTGATTTTGCTCAGATGTTATGAAGGAACGTCATCACAACAGAAGCAGAATTAGTTTACATTCTTTCCTTTTTAATAAGGCATTGAAAATATTAACACTGGCTGTGCCTGAGCAGCCTTTAATGTCAGTAGCTCATCATTTGAGCCAAGTGCAATGCTGACTTTAAAAGCAAACTACAGTCTAAAAAGTGGCTCCATGACAGTCCTACTGATGTACTTTATGTTCACTCTTGTTTATCTCTAACAGAAAAGATAAAGGTTGAAGCAGCTTATTCTTAATCTTTTAGCTTCCAGCATTATAGATTAAAAATATTGGAAATTCTCCAAGAAATAAACTAGAAGAGATCAGTCGACAGCCTGATAAAGGTGGAAAACAAATGCTAACTCATCTTCCTCTAGCAGGAGTGGCTGAATGTCACTAAAAGAAGAAAAACAACTCAGTAGCTCAATTTTCTCCTCATCATGTCAAAATCTGCAAACCCACAAAATCTCATTTCTGTCAGTGCCACCTTCCACAGTTAACCGATTTTTAAAAGAATGCATTTTTAGCAGTTTTAGAAGTTACTGCCTTTCACCTTTACCCATCACTTTTTCTGTTTGCTTGTTTGTTTCCTTGTTTCTTTAGGTTTTGGGTTTTTGTTTTGTTGTGTTTTTTTGGGGTTGTTTTTTTGACAGAGGAAGTCAGGACAAGCCGTCTTTGTTCTGAGTACTGTTTGCCACTTTATTTAAAATACCTTCATACCCAGTTTGGGGTTATACTTGACTCCACCCTTTCATGGAGAAAAAGAGAATACACATGTCTTCAGATGAAAGGATTTCCCACTCACCACTAAATAAAGAAGCAATGAAAAGATACAAAGTCTTTTTTCTTTTTACCACCATCACTCACACCCCTCCCCAGCAGAAAGCCCATCAGGCACGAACAGTGTAGTATAAGAGGGTTCAGGGAAAGGCTTTTATTTCATTAGTTGAGAAGATGAGGGCTATTTGCAAGTATTTTGAAGATGGGCTGATCACTGTCAGAGATCACCACTTTTGCTTCCTTTTGCTGGGTAAAGTACCAAAGGAAAAGGAATAAAAATGTTTTGTGGAGAAGCTTCCTGAAATAATGGAGTTACCTGAGAAAGCACTGTTAAATATTTTTAAGCTAGGACCAGCTAATTAAACAATTAAAGGTCACAGTTCTTGCCCTGAATATAGCGTCAGGTGCTGAAAGACTCTTTTGTAACTGGTAAACTGCTGTGGCTAGACAGAAAGCAAACTACATGCGTGATCACAGCCCTCAAAAAACAGTCCCGTGTAAAGGACTTTTAAAAAGAAAAAAAACAAACAGGGAGCCATTCAGTTTTCAAATCGGATGCGAACAAATTCTCCTACTTTTGAACAGTTTTTTCCCTGCCAAAAGCAACAAGATGAAAATGAAAAGGGTCTAAACCAGCTATTTCAAATGTGCATAGTGCAGACCCAGCATCCTAGGTGAGATCAAAAGCATGACTCCACAGGATACTTCCTTTGCAAGGTGACTGGAAAACAGAATGAAAAAACCCAAGACCACATTACACAACTTGACAAAAACAACTATGGTCTTTTAAAAGGATAGTTTGCAAGAGAAAAGAGAAAGAGAGGGCAACAACAACCCAAGATCCCAAATGAGTGAGTTCAATTATCCCTGCCTTAGTGTTCTGCTTAAACAGAGGACCTTGGAGGTAGATGACAGGAAATGTTCAACAAATACAGGGGTTGGTCTGCAATAACTCAGCACTCTGATGGAAAGAATGGAAAAGCAAAATAAACAGCTGTATTGAAAGGACTCGCCTATATATGTGGGTGACAACTACAGATGCCTTAGCACCCCATGGCAGCAGAAATTAAGACTGTATAGAAAGTGATTTTCTTTTCCCAGTCATCAATGCCTTGGATGAAGGGGCAGATGCCTCCCCTGCATGTTCACTGATGACACAAAGCCGGGAGGAGTGGCCAGAGGGCTGTGCACAGAGGGCTGTGCAGCCCTTCAGAAGGGCCTGGAGGGCAGAGAGGGACCTCCTGAAATTCAACAAAGGCAAATGCAGGGTCCTACACATTAAAGGAGGGTGTCGAGAGGATGGACCCATGCTCTGCTTGGTGTTGCCAAGCAAAAGGAAAAGAGGCAATGGAACTGAAATTCTGCACGGGAAATTCCACCTGAACATGAGGAAGAACTTCTCTACTGTGCAGATGACCAAGCACTGGAACAGGTTGTGCAGAGAGGCTGTGGAGTCTCCCTCACTGGAGATTCCAGACCTGCCTGGATGCAATTCTGTGCCATGGGCTCTGGGATGACCCTGCTCGAGCAGGTTGTTGGACCAGATGACCCACTGTGGAGCCTTCCAAACTTACCCAGTCCGTGATTCTGTCATTCTGCGATAAACAACTTCAAAGTACTTCCAGTCTTAATAAACCATCAAAGGACTGAACACTATTCATGCACCACAATTATTATTAAAACTTTTTCTCCCTGAATCACTAAAAAATTTAATTTTAATACCCTCTAAGTACTTCAATGAGATTTGAAAGTGCAGGTTAAAAAAGGGTATCTTACCTTTACAAAGTAAAGTTACTTTGCATTTGAAAATCATATTTTTTAGCCTTGAAAATTGCATTTTCAATGCAATGAATTCCTGTAATGTGAGTCAGGAACACTTTAAAGTGACTCTTTTCAAGTTCCTACAAGAACTTAGGGGTTTTCCAGCAAACCAAAACATTTAAACCAGGGCTGCTTTGGAGAGAATGCAGTTCCTTCCCATCACTATCATAATAATCCATACCATCCTTTTTAAATAAGACAATCCCCAGAAAAAATTATATTCTCCTTTCTATTTATGGAAGATCTGACTGAAATAAAGGGTTCTAGTATAGCCCTGTCTGCCTCTGATTTGCTTATCTAAGCATGTCATATGCTTTCTAGGACCACAGCTAAGCACCAGTAAGGTGTCATAGAATCATAGAATATCCTGAGTTGGAAGGGACACACAAGGATCATCAAAGGCCAGCTCCTGGCCCCGCACAGGACCATCCCCATCAATCAATGTGCCTGACAGCATTGTTCAGTCACTTCTTGAGCTCTGTCAGGCTTGGTGCTGTGACCAGTTCCTTGGGGAGCCTTTTCCAGTGCCAACCACCCTCTGGGTGAAGAACCTTTTCCTGCTATCCAACCTAAACCTCGCCTGACACAACTTCAGGCCATTCCCTTGGGTCCTGTCACTGTCACCAGAGAGGAGAGATCAGTGCCTGCCCCTCCTCTTCCCCTCACGAGGGAATTGTAACTGCTGTGAGAAAACTCCCCTCAGTCTTCTCCAGGCTGAACAGACCAACTGTTCTCAGCTCTTCCTCATATGTCTTCCCCTCAAGGCCCTGCACCATCTTCATAGCCTTTCTTTGCACACTCTCTAATAGCTTTATATTTTTCTTACATTGAGGTGCCCAAAATTGCAAATGGGACTCGAGGTGAGGCCGCCCCAGCTCAGAGCAGAGCAGGACAATCCCCTCCCTTGCCCTGCTGTGCTGCTGTGCCTGATGCCCCCCAGGACAGGGTTGTCCCTCCTGGCTCCAGGGCACTGCTGACTGAGATTCAGCTTTCCATTGACCAGGAGCCCCAGGTCCCTTTCCATGGCACTGCTCTGGCCTTCTTTCTGTGCAGCTCACTGAACAGAGATCTTTCTGCGGGATCTTTTGTGCTGGGCCCTGAAAACCTGTCCAATCTGCCCAAATGCTAATAATTTCATGGTGGTTTTCAGTGTTACCAGGGTTGTCCTTAAACAAAATCTCACTTCATTTTCCCCTTTTAGGCAGAAAGCCCAGAGCTAATTGAATACATTCTCTCTCTTCTTCAGTGACTAAATGCAATGCTGATGTGTGCATATAATGTGGGAATCACGTTAATCATAGGCACACAGATTTCAAAGCCAAGAGTGCTGGTTGTGATGACCTAGTCTGATCCGCAGTGTAACACCAGGCATAGAATTTCTGCCAGTGATTCCTGCCTCAAGCCCATGATTTTGCACCTCAGTTCCCATCTGTATAAACTGAGCTGCAGCTTCCAGACACAGGGTTTATTATGCCTCTCTCTGCTGCATAAAGGAGTTCTTTGTTCACAGAAGCCTTCTACCACACTAAAGTCTTGTGGGTTCTGACCAAGCCACTTCTTCACCTTCTCTTTGCTAAAATGAATAGGTCAGGCCTCTTATATCTCTACCCCCAAAGTTAAGGTTTCCAGGCTTTGAATCATTGTGCAAAAAGACCACATAGACCTACACTCTTGGTATCTCGCAAAAATCTTGAAGATATGAAGCTCCTGCAGTGCAGGCTTTTCCAAGATCACATAGTTAATCATACAGAAGTTAGTCATTTCAGCCTTTCAGTTGGGTCCACAGCCTTTGCTTTGTCCCTGAGCATGTGTTATGTTTTCAGCTCTGTCATCACCTGGTATTTCTCAGTTTATCAAGTAGAATACCCCTGTGCATAAAGTAAGTTTTAAATGGATCTTAGCAGCTGCACATATGCAGGGCTTCAGGTCCATATTCAGAGCAAAAGCTCAGAAACTCTGTACTCAGTCATAATAAACATGGAAAGTGGCAATCAGTTAGATTTAAGCGATTAGGTAGGGTATCACACAAAGTCTTGGCTGTTCTGGTTTAGACTTAGACTTTTAGTTTGGTCTGTTACTGCTGACTTGGTTCTTTAAAAACCAAACTTGGCTGAAAGAGCTGCTCCCAGTAATTCCTGTCACCCTGCTTGACCTGCCATACTTGTAACCCCTGTCAAATGACAGCTCGCCAAATGTGCTGTTCCTATAATTACTAGCAAAAACGCATGTAATCCATGTCAAACTAGCCCTAAATTTCACGGTGAGATTCCCAGGTTTTGCAGCAATCTGATGTGACAGAGAGATCTCAAGAAGTTCACGAATCCAAAAAGTACGAATGTTGTGAAGGCATTCATCACGAAATTAATAATTAATGCAGAATTTCCTTTGTGTTGGTATCTTAGTGTCTGTCTTGGACAAATATATACAGATATATGCATAAATAAGTCCAGATTCCAAAATCCTTGCACATAATTTTATTGTAGACATCACTGATTTTAAGACAGCATATTTAAGACAGAGATTTAGAAGTTTAACAGAGGTGCTTAAGTGCCATGTAAGTCCTTTTAGATGCTTAGGATATTCAGCAATCTGTAATTCAGCCACCTGTGCATAATATCACAGGGAAGCCAACAACAGAACTGTTATATAAATTGCTCTAATCAAGCTAATGAGAATTGAAAGCTCACTTTACAGAATAAATTTCAAGTGTTTGCTTTCCAAAGTTTTTTCAGGATTTTGTTTGCCAATGTCGCTCATGGTTTCTGTATTTTTTTAATAAATGAAAAAAGTTATTCACCCCAAGACCCTTTGCAATATGCAGCTGCTTTTACCTGTTGATATTTACCATTTTATTATTTTTTAAAACTGGGAGCAGAAGGACAAGCTTGGGAAATAGAGCAAGCAAAACAGCATTAAAATTCTTCACTAAAAACAGGGTTTTTTAAAAAAAAATCCAACAGAATAGATTGGTACAAAATACTGCTCGTTTTCATTTTATCATTAAAAATCAATAGGCTGGAAATACAGCAAGTCATGCAATTTTAGGCTGTTATTTCGGGCTATCTGTAGACTCCAAAAATGTTTTAAGATTCTTTTCACAGACAGTAAGACTAGACTTGTCTCTTTTCCTTTTCTATAAATACTGGGAGTCTCAAGCCCCTTTCTGTGGTAATAGATGGTCTAAATTTTTGACATACATTTGGCGCTATTAATATTTACTGTAAGTGTAACGTTACTATTTTCTTGCAAAAGTCTGAGACACATAACCCATTGCCTGACTCCATACTGAGTGTGAGGTAATGCCTCTATCCACTGATCAAGAAGAAACGCAGGAACCAGAGAGCTGCTTTTTCAGCAGAGTTGAGTCGGTGTTTTCATTTTCAACATGCTTTGCACTAAACATCACCAAAGCCCTTTCACTAATTCTGATCTTGTGATTTCTGCCATTGGCAAGTAGAAGCAGAACCCAGCAGAGCAAAGTGATGTAGCATTAGGGTATTGTTTCAAAAGCAACATCTAAATGTGACAGCTGCTCCATTGTCTGGCTCTTTAAACCCAGCCGAGGATTTTCCTTATGGGACACTGCTCCAGCAAAATAAATAAATGGGCTGTAGTCTAAACTCCAAAGCCCTCTATAAGATGTTATTGTGTTCCAGGCTCAGCAATAACAGAAGAGACATCACATTACGGCAGACGTACACTACTGCACTTTTGGAAAGATCAAAGCTTGCCTTGTCTGCACTAACTTTGGATAGATACAAGATGGCTTGAGCCAGCATGGTCTAAATACAGTAGGGGAAAATGTCACCAACATCCTATGGGCTTAGTTTAAATTGCAGTTCTTCTTATTGCCTCACTGACCGAAAAGGCTGAAAAGCAGCTGCTGGTAAGTACCTCGGTGGTGGGGGGAAACTGCAAACAGAGGAGGAGGCACCATGGAAAGGTTTATACCTCTAGGGGACTCTGGAAAGCACAGAGAGAAAAGAGGCCACATGTTTGGGTTGAAATGCTTTAGATAGGGCATGTTCCCCACATTATCTACATATCAGCCTCAAAACCGAATACTCCACCAAATCTTGACTATTATTCTTAGAAAATGGCACAGCTTGGGCAGAGGCAGTTCAATCCAAGTGGAGCAGCCTAATGCCAGATACTCTCCCATGGAAATCTCTGTTTAGGTCACTGGTCCTGACTCCCCGTTACCTCCAAACAATGTCTACATACATTGAGTTAAGAGGGCTGATGTTTCCCTCACCTTTGGCCACAAGCTCAGACAACATGTTTGTAACAGGCTGGACACACTGCCAAAGCATGCACTGAATGAGTCTCAGTGTCCTTTAAAATGTCACACTTCAACCTTCACAAGCAACCCTTAACTTCTGATTTGCCTCAGCTCGAGGATATTGCCTTTGGACACAGAGGTGTTTCAAAAGCTCAGCAGGCAAACACCCCAGCCAGACATTGCTCCCCTGAAGGGATTGTCCCAGTGCCTGCTGGGCTGCAGTGCTCCCACAAGAGCTGCAGCCCCAGGACAGTCAGTGCCCAGGACGATGGGAGGGTTATGGTCCCGGGTTAAGGAGTGGGGGGCTGTCAGGGGACTCTGGGCTGGCTGCCTGGCTACAGGCAGGGAGCAAGGTGCACCTGGAGGGGTTCCTGGGGGCTGCCAGCTTTCCCACAGGAAACCTTGGCTGCTTTTCTGCTGTGCTACATGACGCTGTTTGGGCTGTAAGTCTGGATGCTAATGCAGAAGCAGCGTGTGGTCCTATACAGACAGAGGAGGAACTAAACCTCTTCTTCCTCATTAGGGACAGTAATGCCTCTGGAAAGTCAAGCACAGGATATTGTGCGTTGCTCAAAGACACTGAGCAGCCAAGCAGGGCATATGACTTAACCCTCACTTCTCCTTTTGCCTCCAATCTGTTTCGTTCGGGGTCAGGGTCTGATCACACACAAGCTTACAGTGCTGGCCCTGCCTCCCTGGGCAGCTAACACGAGTAGCTGACACATGAGGTCTGGTTGCATCACACGTCTTCAGTGGATTCCTTTCAAAACAACGGGTTACACTAGCTCAAAAATGCATGTAGCACAGTGTATCCTTCCAAAGCATGAGATCTTACTGCTGGCCTGCTGCTCTCTGGTGAATACTTCTAAAACACCAAATGTGCTTCTCATGCAGCTTCACATAATCAGTCACGGACCTTTCAACTGAAACATACTGTACCTTCCACATTGCAGTATCCTGCCACAGCCAAGAGGTAATATTTCATCCAGCTCAACACAACAAACATCCCTGGCTTTCTTTAACGCTTAACTGCAGCCAAAGACAGAACCAAGTTATTTGTAGAAGAGTGAGAACAGTGATGATGATGATGATGATGATGATGATGATCATTATTATTATTATTATTTTTATTATTTCTCCTGTAGCATTTTCCCGCTCTACTCTGCACTGGGGTGGCCTCACCTCGAGTCCCGTTTGCAGTTTTGGGCACCACAATATAAGAAAAATATAACGCTATTAGAGAATGTCCAAAGATGGTGCAGGGACTCAAGGGGAAGCCGTATGAGGAGTGACTGAGGACACTTGGTCTGTTCAGCCTGGAGAAGAGGAGGCTGAGGGGAGCCCTCATAGCAGTTACAACTCCCTCATGAGGGGAAGAGGAGGGGCAGGCACTGATCTCTCTGGTGAGAGTGACAGAACCAGAGGGAATGGCCTGAAGTTGTGTCAGGGGAGGTTTAGGTTGGATAGCAGGAAAAGGTTCTTCACCCAGAAGGTGGTTGGCACTGGAACAGGCTCCCCAGGGAAGGGGTCACAGCACCAAGCCTGACAGAGTTCAAGAAGTGATTGGACAACATTCTCAGGCACATGGTGTGACTTGTGGATGGTCCTGTGCAGGGCCAGGAGCTGGCCTTTGATGATCCTTGGGGGTCCCTTCCAACTCAGGATATTCTGTGATTCTATGATCATTTGGGGTTTCAGCGACAGAAAAGACAAAAATCTTGCTATGCTAGATGCCATACAAAACAACAGCTAAATGCTGAGCTTTGCTACTCTACAATGACAATGTTCAAATTTGATGTACAGAAATTACAGAAACACTAAAATCGCTCAATGTTTTCATCTGACAATATGACATGGCTCAAGAGGAATACAAGACACTGGAAAACACCTAAATGTGGGGAGGAGGGAAGGCGGAGAGAGAAAATGAAAAGATAGGTGGTTGGAAGCAGCTGAAACTAGTCAAAACTAAACAGAATTTGTGTTGGTGGTGGTCCACAAAAGTTATTGTAGAAATGCAGTAAAATTTTACGATCCTGTTTCTTCAATTTTCACCTATCCAGCCTTTTCATGAACCTTGTAAGAGCAATAATGCTACAAGTCCCTAGACAGCCATTTCAGACCTATCCTTACAGCTAGAAAGATTTTTTTTCCCCTACCTTTCTTAAACATCTAGTGTAAGTCTTCTTTGCTGAACTTAGGCTGATTTCTCCTTGCTTTACCCTATCTTGAGCTGTTGAATTGATCAAAGTGTAACACCCTTGAAAACGTCCAAACACTATCATATTTCCCACCTCTGCTCCTGCCATGTTCTTTTTCCTAGACTAAACAAAACTGGCACTCTCTCTTATGAACTCCCAGTTCATGTTCTCTAAGCCTCTTATCACTCTTTTAGCTCCAGAAGTTACTCTTTCTTACTGACATAAGATAGAGATTTCTGTCAAGGTGTGGAATAGGCTTACAAGGAAGGGAGAGCACTTACACAGAAAGAAGTACAACAAAATAAATATCAGCATTATAGTAGGAGTAATTCCTTATTGCCGGAGATTGATTAGGTGAGACCAAGTATATTGCTTTTATCTTTGGTTTCTTCTGGAGTGGAAGTGGATGGAAGCAACTGAAACAGCCAGGGCTGTATTAACTCATGCTTTCACGAAAAAGTCATTAGTAAGATGGCTCTTCTCCTGTGTCTGGATAGCAGTCAGTGCCCTATCGATGGAAAAGCTGGAGTGGAGGAGCCTGTGGTTCATGAGGCACTAAAATGCTTTTGTCTCCTGCTGATGGAACAGGAGCACGATCGTGTCGGATCACAGACACACAGACATCCTGTGAAGCAAGGGTATAGCAGAAAAGCATCTCCGTGCTGTCCGTGCTGGGCAAAGCAACCCGGTGGAAATGCCCCTCACGCTGGTGTCTGCTGGCTCTGGAACAGCAGGCAGTACTGTTGTACTGCAGGTGATGGGTTTGGAAGGTAGGCTTATTTAAAAGCCTTGTAGCAGAGTGAAGCCCCTGCAGCACGTTCATCAGCCAGTCCAAAGGCCATCCAGATCTCTTACTTTTTTCTGAGCTCTGAGCTGAGATTTTTGTTTGGCACTGTGTCCCACTGTGGTGGACCTCAGCTGCAAAGCAGCCTACCCCGCCTCCCTCATTTTCTCCTTTCAGAAGAATCACAGGGATGCACACACCTCTGCCCCGTTCTTCTGTGGGAACTCACTGTCTCCTTTGCTGGACCCATCTATCAACATCAGCTTTCAGGAGGAAAGACTGAGAATCTTTCCAAAACAGGCTGGAAGAATGTGAGAAATTGAGTAGGGAGAGAGGGAAGGGAATTTTTCCTCTAAGTCCTAAAGGAAAGTTTGAGCCTACCATTTGTTTATCATTTGATTTTTTTTAACCTTTACTATGGGAAATAAGGAAGGGGGAAGTTAAGGTTGTCTGGAATAGGCTTAGGTCCAAACTATGCTGCTGAGAAAAGGAAAAATAATCAGAAGAGTCACATGTGTAAACAGACAGCTAAGTCCACCAGTTCTTTGCTTGACCACATCATTCCCCACCCTGTACACCTCAATTACTGCCTCACCTACAGCCACCTCAAACCGGAGGTTGTGCTGTGCCACTTCTCCAGTATTCCTAGGGGCTCACAGCCTGTTTCTCTGATCCCTCATTTTTTAAAATCACTTACACCAAGGTCAAGAACGAGCAGAAAGCTATCAGGTCAAGCGGCTGAGCTTCAGCTAATGGAAATCAGTTAACCACCATCCATGTTAGCAAGGGACTCTCCCTGCCTGCACACCTCTTCATGGGATGAGATACAGGAAGAGAACCCTGCAATTCCTCTCTAACCCACCTCAGCTGGTCTAGCATGTACGAGCACTTTCCTACCTGTCCCTTCACCTCATCTCTCAATACCCTTTTCCTCACTGACGCCTCTGCAGCTCCTTTCATCTCTAGTAGCATTTGTAAGAGGCCTTCTGCCCCCTAAAATCTTCACCCCACAGAAAACCTTCTCAGTATTTCCTCTTCTGCGCATGTGTGGCAATGGGCGGAGGGTGTTCTTCAGATTCTCTTCCAGCTTCTATCTCACTCTGAGGAAGAATTCCAGACTCATCACTTGCAGGGGCAAAAATTATCTGCATGGCAGAAGACTGCATTATAAATATCCTGTTGTGGCCCAGCCTGCATCTCTAAGACAGATGCCTTGTAAGAGATTAAAAATAAAAAACAAAACAAAACCTCATGCCCACAAAAAAACCCCCGAAAAACAAATCAAAATGAACAAATCAACCAAAACAAAACCCACTAAAAAATAAAGGAGGAGATGAAGGGAGGACTAATTTAAATCAGAACTTCAGGGGACTAATTTGAATCAGAACTTCAGTAACAATACTATCCCAAAACAGATATATCTGTTCTTCTGGAATCTTTGGTCTTAAGAATTTACAGATGGAAAACATGGACGTCCTTCTGCATATTATTTTTCCCAGTGCACTTTACTTGGCAGCTCAAAACCTTATAGCAGGAAGATGGCTGTAGAATTTCAGGGATCAGTTCAAAGCCTTGCGCTGTAGCAGATCATCTGGCGTTTGACCTACACACCAGCTGAAAGCCTTGGGAAGAACTCCACCCTGGACTTTTCAGCTCCTTTAAAATCAAGATCTGTGTGAGCACTGTGCACATGCACATTGCATCTAAAACACACACAGGAGTTCAGGTCTCAACAGGAATTAGGATGCTAGTCGATACCCTCCACATGCAACAGCAGCAACAAGCTGAAGTGCTTTCAAGTATGCTGCTCACTGGCAAAATGCAAGTTTAAATTATAGCTCAGGTGAATGACCTGACATATGTGAGGCCTTTTGTTGAGGTAATGAAAGTAATTAATGATACAGTAATTACAGGCTAGGCAATCTGTAGCATACCCTGTCCTGGCAGCTCAATTGGCCTGAGATAATCAGGTAAGTGGTGATAACCTCACCACCTGTCTGAACCAGAAGGTGCCTCAGTCTTCTCCACAGGGATGAACTGAATTTGGTGTCTCTATTCCACCTTGCCCCCCTGCTCTTTCCTGTCCAGGGAACAAGTGTCTCCAAGGGCAGCGTTTATGATGAGCACATGGAGAACACGCACATCTGCGCGCAGGCACACGTGGTCCATGCGCACAGAGCCCGCCCTGTGCTCCAGCGTTGGGGTCACACACGCGATGCAGCCAAAATTCCCTGTGTCACCCGCCCTCATGGGCCAGCGCTCCACTCCTGCCAAGAGCTGCTCCTGTTTTTTCTGTATCTGTCTGCCTTTCCTGGCACCCCACATGGTAGCATCTAAGAGCCAGCAAGGCGCAAGCAGTTGGATGGATCAACTCATTTTGTTCAGGTGTCCAAGTAGCCAGTGGGTGGGTAATGGCTTTTGGTCAAAAGCCATGCTAAGACAGTGTTGAAAAGGAAGGCTTGACGACAAACTGCAGAACTCCAAGTACCCAGTCTCTAATTAGATGAATTTAAACAAGCTAAAAATCTTAAAAAGCAATTTCCTTGGGCATTGGAGAAGTTAAGATCACGCTGGGATTTCAGGATTCACATTGTGACTCATCATAGGTGACATGCTATTTTTCACTTACTTTCCTCAGCAACAATCACTTGATGTTTTAGAATAAACATCTGTCAGGAAACAGATCATATCCTATAGGAACAGAAGGAGGAAACTAAGCTTTGTTCATGAAATGCTAAGAATGTATTTTTAATGACAGAAGCCTGGGGCAGTTTCCCATAATTAGTTTACAGGAGTATCTCAGAAAGGCTCTGGCAGGCTGCACAGTGCTCATAAATCTGTGCTATTGTAAAGTGTTCCAGGGTCCCTTCAAAGGGCCTGGACCAGAGGCAAAAATAGCAGGATGCCCTTCATGTGGTAATCCCAGCCTCTGCAGACTGGGAGGTATCGGAAATCTTAATGAGGAATCCACTCTCTGGAGAATTTTACCTCTAATCTACACCAAAGAGAAGGGAGGGGAGAATAAATAAACAGAAGTGCTCACAGTGCTCTTTGACAGGTCCAAAGTGGGCTTCCAGAGTGTTTTAAATTCCTTCATTGCCGACCAGCCATGACTCCATATACAAAAGTAGTCAATACTTTCTTAATGAGAAATAAGACCAAGTTCCAGGCAAGTTTTAAATGCATCTTCACTGGTGTCACCTGCACCTTCTCCAAGAGAATCCTTCCAAGGGTGTACCAGTTAACATGGAAGGCAGGATGTACTTTTGGCCAGGGTGTAGGAGAGCTGGTTCATTTAAGATTCAGAAAGAGAGACCTGCTTCAGAAAGATCCCAGGCTTGCAGCACTGGGAAACTGGATATGAGAGAGGGCAGCAGCTGCCTGTATGCCCAGGAGGGAGAGATGAGGTGCCTCCAGGAATACTGCAGTTCTACAGTGGTTTGGCTCATGGAAGTGGTTTCTTCCCATGAAGGTGCAAATACCTGTATAGCAAATTTAAACAAACAATTTTTCATTAATTTATCTTAATTTTTCTTTCAAACACTGGAGGTATTGCACAGATGCCCTGATGAATATCAATGCTCCACTGGTAGGTACCAGTAGCAGGAATGGAGAAATTGACTTTTGTTTGCTTGGGGATTTTTTTACCCCCAGGGAAGAAGGCGGTGCCAGTAGTTCTCATTGCTGACCATCCTTACAGCCCTACAACGTATTTCCTTTGCTTGCCTCCCACAAAGCCAAGTAAACATTTCCTTAGTCTCTGCTTGTGGTTTCCACAGACTGAAGATAAAATCTGAGCAAGTTAAGAATGAGGAAAGAATAAAATTGAAACAATAATACTCAGAGATATAGCAGTATTTACTAGCTCCTTCAAACCTTGTATCCAAGCATCCTGAGGCACTTCACACAGCCCTGACACTCTGGTGTTGAATGGAAAGTGCTATTGTCCTTTTCAAAGGAAGGAGCACTAAGTCAGAAAGTGAAATGAAGGCTCCTGACATGCAGATCTGTGTTTTAGACCAGAAAAGTTTTGCTATACCCCAGTCTGCATATTAACACTGAAACACTAACATGCTCCAAAACAGGGACACTTCCCTGAGAAATCTCATTTCCAAAATATTTAACAAATTTAAAAATGAAAAATCTTAATTCAAATCTTCTCTTGAACTAGAGATAGCTTGCCTCTGGCAAGCCCTTTTAGAACACGTAGAAGAACTTATGACTTTAATTCCATTATGAACATTTATGCACCAGAGCACACCAAAGAGAGTCAAACCTCCTCTATCTTTCATTCCTACAGAAGCTGTCTTAGTTCTGCCAGTAAGAGACCTTGGGACCATCTCATTGGTTCATCAAACTCGAGATGCTTCACATGAGGATCTATACCAGGTTAGACAATACAATCTGCCTCTTCCTCCCTCCATTTCTGCCTCCCATAAAATGAAAACCCTTCCACTTTGTAAAGAGCTTTGAAATTTACAGAAGAAAAAACCAAATTGAAATGCAGTGAACCATCAACCAGATTACCAGTATATAGACTGAAGGATGCCAAGATCTGATGCCAAAGGCAATGCCTGCTGAAGGCATCTATTTTTCAAACAAAGAATTTATCTTTCAATCTTAGCTGAAGAAATTAATTGTCCAATATTTTGCATTTATACTAGCTAAGACATCTTAATTCAAAACTGGAACCTGAGCTGCCCCAGTGAATCAGTGGCTTTAATTCTCATTAAATTCAGAACGGGAGGCCCCAGCTGGGAAATGCAACCAGCTACCTTCTCACCTGCTGGCAACAGTCAGGGACAAAGTGCACAGAGTAAGTGAGTGCTTCACTTCAGACACTTGAATGAAGTAATGTTTTACAGAGCTAACCTAAATATAGTTCAATGGAGAGGATGCTGGCAGGAAGCCACAGCAAGGACATAAATTCATGGTGCTGGAAGACCAGCTTTGCTTGGCCTGCTGGAGTAGTCCACAAAGCAATCCAGCATTTCAAATAAATAAACTTTTTACACAGGTAGTAAACCAAGAAAAAGGCTAGATTTCTGGATTTTCTATCAGATGTTGTGATTCAATAGATGGTTCCATTTCCTCCACAACTCACCCTTGTTATGAAAAGAATGAGTAAAATGAAAGAGGTTCTCAGATATGTCTGAGTTCTTTCAGCTAGTGAGTTCAATTGGACAGTGCATTATGCAAATGAGAAGCTGCTCTCTTCTTGCTCATTCTCACTTCCATTGCTCAAGGAGCTAATTGATACTGTCCCAAACTAGGAGATTTGGGCTGTGCATATGTATCTTCAGTGGTTCCTCCAAAGAGGAGAAGCTCTCAAAATGTTCCTTCAAAGAGGAGCCACAGAATCGTCTTGGATTATTGGTTACCGGCATTCTGCAGCCTTCCCATTTACCTCTTACAGTGTCTTTATAAACAGTCTTATGAATGCTTGGGAATCCCTCTAGCACCTGGTTCAACTGACAGAGGAATAGCACAGGAGGTGGATGATGTCTGTAAGCATTTGTCCTAACTGGCATCTGCAAGTATTCTGACAAAGGCAGTCTCAACCCACTGAAAACATCACAGAGGACATTCACTTCTTTTGTTCCTGGTAAATCAAGTAGGTGTATTTCCCATCATCAGTAATGAATTATGCCAGATGCAGTGTTAACTCAGTGAAGATCCTTAGTTTACCTCACTGTTTACAGGCTGCAGTAGACCATATTTCAAGAAATGCAGGGCTATTCCTTACAGGCTTTCCATTTCCTTCTCCCATCCTTCAGCTTGAACCAGTGCAGTGGCTGATCACAAGTATCTACTCAAATATCTGCTAGTATTTTTGCTCCCTCCCCTGAACAATTCTGCTCATATTGGTATTCTGGTGATTATTTTTAATGGTTAGTTTTGTTCTCTCACAGTCTTTCAAATAAGCTGGAATCACATAATCCTCAAACCACCTTCCCTTTAATTAGAGAATCGCTGTGTCTGAAAAGGTACCTGTGGCCACCAAGGCTGCACATTGTAACATAATGTACCTTACAAATTCCTTGTCTCTGCTCTGGTTTTGAGGATGAAACAAAATTCTCTCCTCTCGAACCATCTGGGACCACCGAGCTTCACAGACACTGACAGCACTCATGCCAGTATCTTACAGGTATTACAGCATTCCCTGGGGTAACAGGTTCCCTCACGCCGCCCTCTGCACAATGTTCAGAAACCAAGGAAAATATAACAAGCTGTTCCTGTACAGAGGACACCAGCAATGCAGCCCGCTATGCCTGCTCTGCAGGAAGACACCTGGGATGTCTGAGCTCAAGAGGAAGGCTGTGTGTGTAGCTTCTTCACTTACATCTGGAGTTCACATAGTGCAGTACGCAGTTCATGTCCTCATCCTTGACTCTAATCCTTCTCTGGACCTATAAAATTCCCATGAAGATTAAGGCAGGCTCCAAGGTCCAAGACCTGGTCCAAACAAATTTAAGCTCTTTCTGAAGTAATTTGCTTAGGCCAGCTCTCCAACATGCTCCTTCTCCTCTTCCTCATCAGAACTTTTAATTTTCAAACTGAGTTGGGACTCACTATGAACTTGAAGGGTCAGTCTTCTCACGTCCAGGACTGACATTGCAATCTCAGATTTGTCATGCTGACATTGAGTGCTGCAGGCAGTGACGTAAGAACTGGCCACTGCCAAAGTGGAAATGAAGTAGGCAAAGAGCAGCAATCATAAGCAAGTCATTCATAAACAGGTTTAACTCCAATCTCCCAGCCAGGGGAGGAGGAGAGGAAGGGAGAAGGGGGTCATATCCTATGGAAGAAAGGTAAGATGATCACACATTCAGAATAGTGGCATGCGTGAAGAGTTAGGACAGTAGAGCATACAGAGCTACTTTTGAAACCGAAGGAGAAAGCTTCCCAGCCATGATCAGGGTAGAAGGGAAGGTGCTGAGAAGGGAGAGTTTAGTGGTGAGTTGCAATTTATAGCCTCCATCCTGCCATCAGTTACCAGTCCATCAGCCAGTGTGTTTATGCTCTGGCAGGCAAGGCCCTGCTCTCTCATCCACTTGGCCTGGGCAAGCCTAGAAGTTGCTGCCTGACTTTGAAGCCTGCCCTGCTGCCCTCTTAGTGGGATTCTGGATCTCCGTCCTTTTTAGGTTTCCTTTTATATGCACAGCTGCCTGCCAGGCTTGCTAAACTTTAGAAACCTTCCTTGACATTGCTACCCATGCAACACGCTCAGTAAATTGGAGCAGGATACTTTGGGGTGTTTAAACAAACCCACACGTAACACTGTAGCATTTTATGGGATGGAAAAGCTGCATTAATGGGAATCCTATCTTTTGTCACTAAGGACAGAAAAAGCAGAAATACACAGAGGAGGTGATGAGAGGCCCACTAGCAGCAGCAACAGATAAAATACATTTTAAAAAATGAATCATACATTCCAGAGTTAAAAATATGCATTTTCTTAAGACTGGCTGCTTTAACAGGACATTTATAGGCCATGCACTTCCAAACTACAATGATGGAACTTGTGTCATATCCTTAGGAAGCTGTTCAAGAGCTACATAAGAATGTAGGATCATCTATATGTTTGTTCATGTACTTTCCCCCGCCTCTTCTGCATATTTTTATTGACTAGAAGCGCTGATGAGAGATGAACCCACTTCCAAGAACAGCAGGTCTGAGTCCATGCCCTGTGCAGGCTAAAAGGGAGTAGGAGCTGACACTGTTAAAGTCTATTCCAAATAGAAGGAGTGACAGAGAAAACCACTGAATTTCTTACAATCTTTGTTTCTATATTTGCAGACTGTGGCTGACAGAAAGGGTGTCATGAGGCAAAGGCTTTATTTCAAAAGTGCCTTGCAGAGGTTTACATATTGCTAAATGTCAGCTTCCAGTTTAGGAATTCAAATAGGAAATAATGGATATCGACAACATTATCCTCCAAGATAGGCCACAATGTGTGAAACAGGAAAAAACCCACAGCACTGCCATAATATCTCCTTTGTGAATGGCGCGACAGGGACTGAGGCTTGTATTTATATGAGTCTGTACAGATCCACACAAAAACACTGGCCTGAGATGGGTCAGTGAATGTACTAAATGAAGGCACCATGGCATTGTTCAGCATTGTCTCACTTGATTCTAATAAAAACACTTAGCAATGCCTAGACACATGTATTTCTGACCTGTTACATAGTGTGTTATTACACTTGCTTCCTGGAATAACAGAAAGTGAACTTACCTCCTACAGACACAGATCTGTGGGCAGAGATTTCATAAGTAAAACAGGTTTATCACACAAACGCGGCTGCTGCTTATCACTGCATCTCACGCACCCTCACAGCTTCTGCTCAAACTACAGGCTGCCTTCTAGAGGGCACCCAGTATTCAGCAGGGATGATGGAGAATTCCCCTGGTCAGAATGTGTTCATTTTTTGCCCCCACACACACGGAGTGGGAAGTTTTAAGTACCATTTTTCCTCCTAGCAGTGAGTTTGGCCTGTGCTGGGTGCTGCTGAGAGAAGAGCATATCCCTTAATCACACAGCCCTCTGGCTAGAGAGTCAGCTAGAGAGAAGGATGAGGGAAGAGATGTCTGGTTTGGATTAAGGGATTGTTCCAAAACTTTCTGTTCAATGCACAAAACCGCACCAACAAACGTTTGTGCTGTGAAACGGCCAGAACCCTTCAAAAGGGATGAGATGGGAAGAATTTAGCAGATGCGAACTAACTTCTTGTTATGTCCTGCCCAAGAATGGCAAATGGAGAACCAGAGTAAAAATTACCATTAGAAAGGTGGAGAATTCAGATATGAACTTGTTACAGGATAGAAAAGGCTTAATCATTCCTCCAAATTGCTACATTTTTCAAGCATAAGGTTTTCATTAATCCTTTTTTTTTAATAAGTTGAGAAAAAAATATCAGTTCCAAGAAAAATCCACCAATAATCCAACACTCTCCTAAATATTAAAGTTTTAAAAAGTAGGGGGAAAAAATGGTTTGTGGCTTCCTAGACAACTAAAGATTATAGAAAGAGGTTATTGGTTTTTCTGGGACTGTATCACTCTTCTCTCCTCTCATTCCTCATAGATTTACAAGTCTTGGAATCTTGCTATGTAGCAGGTTCATCAAGTAGGTAACGCATCAGTAACTTCATAGCAAAGCTTCCATTTTAATAGGCCTATGATTAAGGGAAGGGTATTTTAATTCCCTCTAAAAGAGCACCAGCATAATTTACGTACTACACTTATTTGGGGGCTCCTTTTCCATGGAACATAAATGGAAGTAGTTTTTTATATTGGAATTAAAAGCAAAAGGACATTTGTGTATCACAAAGCCTCACACCAAGACTTGAAGCTGGGGTAGGACTCTGAGTACTGCCTGGGAACCGGTTATTGCTTCAGTAACACAATTTTTTTTCCATTTAGAATAAACTAAAAGCTCAAATCCTACGGATCAAATGCTCCTCTCCTACCTGTTGGTTTAACTGTCACGGCTGCTAAATGCAAACGTTTCTTCTTGCAAAGGCGTTGGCTGTTCAGCTGGGTGCAATGAAACCAGGGAAGAGCAGTATCCTGGGTGCTCCGGGGATCCCCACGTGGCACTAGATGGCGTGGGAAAACAGTTACGGCGCAGCTCGGTGGCACCCTGCAGGGCTGAGTGTTGTGTCATGGGCTGCTGTGTCACGGTGCAATGCCCCAGACAACCTGTTTTATGTCCACCCGGCCACAAAAACAGGCTTGGGTACCAGCTCCTATCTGTTTTAAGAACATTTAACTCCCATGTGAATAAACTGAAAGATTCAACACATAGAACTCACCCATTTTCTTTCTCTACCACAGCCCCTACATGCTGCTCCTGCAAATGTATCCACACACTCACTCATACTGAGCTAATCCACTGAAAACAGGGACAGTGGCAAAATTGGGGCTGTTTCCATACTGAATACAGCCATAACTTGGAAAATTTTTCAGGCACGTTTCTAATGTCAAGCAGCCAATTTGGTCACCATCTTCCCTTAAAGCTTGTGGTGTAGCTGATTTTCCAAAAATTATATGGGGACGTCATGTCTATTAATACTTAAGACTGGCTCATGGAACCCTAAGAATTTGGAAAATAAAAGCTAGGAGTTAGCTTGTGACTCTGCTGGGAGCTTTGGGAATCAAGTCAGTATCCCGTCTCCCACTTCACCTGGACCAGGGCTGTCAGCTGAACTTGGCTCCGAATTACAACTGCACTGCCACTTGCCTCTGTGCTCAATTACAGCTGTGTAGCTGCACTGGAGGCATTAGATTTGGCAGATATTAAAATGGAGAACAATTTGGTATTCCCTTCGCAGTTCAGCTAACTAACAAGTTTGCTGATGAAGTGTGAGCCTGGCACAGCCCAGCTCCCTTGTCAAGAACTGCGCCTGTTCTGCAGAGTAAGCAGCCTCATGTTTACAAAAGGTCAAGTCACACCTGTAGCTTGGGTGGGCACTTCTTATTTTCCTTCTTCTTTCTGCACGGGACATGTGCATGTACCCAGCACTCTCCAGGACTGGAATGCTGGGCTGAGATGGAGTGGACACGAAAGGCCAATACAGTCATCTGGGACTTAATCCCCTGCCAACAAGAGATCCTCTAGTGCTCTGGCCAGCTCAGACTTACGTGACTCACAACAAGCTTTTCTATCTCCCTTGGAAAGTTACATGCAAAGTTTTAATAAAACTCCTCCTTAGCCTTGAAAGCTTCACCCTGGACTTGTCTTTGAGCAGTGATCCCATCTCTCTAGGCTTCCCAGCAAGAAATCTCCTGCTCTCTGATTCTTCATGTCACAGGCTGCTGGCTGGTCATTTGCCCAAGCTTAACATATCTATTTTTTTCACTACCTCTTCAAAAGTCAGTCTCAGTCTCTCAATCACTTGTGCTGTTCTTCTCAAAGAAAATTAAATCTCTCCCTCTATAAATAGTTCTGGTGTGTGTTTCAGTCTGCTGCTGATCTTTCCATTACCAAAATTTCTTGACATTTTATAGTCCACCATCTGGCTGTGCATGATGGCATGCAGATGTTAGTCATGCAGATGTCAGACATTTTTGGCTACCAGTAGAGCAATAAAGAAATATTTCTCTAACACAAAAACTTGAGATCTCGCCTTAAATGAACTAAGTAATGAAAGGCTAGTTCTGTACTGGGCTCCCCTCGCTTCTTGCTGTTGATGAATAACATCACATTTTGCCACTTATATTTGGGAAAAATAGTGCTCATTCTTCTCCTTCATGTTGTTCGTTAAAAATCCCTAAAATCTCTTCTTAGCTAAAATGCCCCCACACCACTGCCACTGTGTTAATTGACAAAACTTTGGCCACTGGTGCCCTACCACAATGGCCTGATGCTCCTGCCTCCATATTCCCATTGTCCCTTGAGCCCTGCATCCATCTCTCCACCTTGTCTCAACAGAGATTATAATCTCCCTGTAGAGGAGATTTCTTCATGTCCTGGGTTTTAGGTTGCAGGCACGATAGAATCACGGCCACAGCCAGGCTACTAATAGCCACCATGGATGAAAGCATAAACCCCTACTCCTTGCAGGAGTTCATAGCAGTTAACAAGAATAAGGTGTTTTCAGATGTAGTAGTATATTTCCAACGGTGAGATTAAGCACAAATAGGCACAGAGTGCTGGCTACAGTTCTAGCACCAGACAAGTATTGGCAACAGACATTTGCAGACAGTTTTCAAGGTGGGGTGGGGGTGGATTAGTGGATGAGTGGAATGGATCTTTTCTGTAGGTAGATTTTGATAAATTGCAGTGTTGTTAGTCTGTAATAGGACTGGGTTGCTTTCTCTGCTTGTTTTTTGGTGTCGTTTTTTCCTCTGAAAGGGTTAGGAACTGTAATCCTAGTGACACAATGAAAATCAGAGAAGAAAGTCTGTGGAAAAGGAATTAAATGGACTGGATATCTGATCATCTCCTTTGTATCCAGCAGAGATAGGACAAATCCCTAATGGTTTTGGAGAGCACGGATATGTGCCCTTATGCTTCTGGAGATTAGAAAATCATTCATTATGGGAGGTGGAGTTGGCTGCTGTGTAAGCATCCGTGTCATGTAACCATTTAATATTAGTCACCTCCATAGGAAGGACACTCAAGAGAACTGGAGCTCCAGATACAGTGGCATTTCCAACAGCAGTAGATGTGTTGTGTCAGCTGAAGGTGGTATCAATGTAAATTAGACTTCCTTACTCCAACAACGTGACTTTCAAAGATAACCGAATGAAATAAGATATCTAAATCATGTTTTACCCATGCCTACAGTACTGTGCATTACCTGGTACTTAAGACAATCTCTTCTTGGTCGATAGAGGTTTTCAGTTCCTTGGTCTCCGTTTTAAGGGCATAGACACACAAATACACTCACAAAATTTTGCTTTTGACTAAATGATGTCTGCTATATCTTGAATCTCCCAGTGCTGACATACACGAGTAAAAAAGCTTTAACAATTCTGGTCATTTGTGTGTTAAATTTCCATTGCTACTGGAAAAATCCCAGGTCACCTCCCTTGGTGGAAGCAGGAGTTTGTTATAATAATTATGGAAAAAATAACAACATCCAGACATGAAAACTTGGACCAATTATTTCACCTGGGATTTCTTTCACCACATATTTGCTTTCTCATTTCTGTCTCTCTCCTCTTTAATTTCTGGAAGGCTGTGGTCTTTCTTAACTTTTCAGCTTAATTGTATGCTATAAATACGAGCAAACTCCAAGAGTCTTCACTGAACACAGGAACCTTGCCATTGATTTCAAGGCAGCTGGGTTCCATATATCAGGCACACATGTGGCTTCATATACAAGGCTGCCTTTAACATGAAGATAAGAAAGCAAAACCAGCAATGGAAATATCATTCCTTACTGTGTATTTCTCTGAAGAAATCTGTTATACAGATTTCCCTCTCTCTTTTTTTTTTTTTTTTTTTTTAATTTTTGGTGATCGTGAATTTTCAGGGAGTTTTTATCATTAACATAACTCTCTGAGGTGACGTGACACCGAGGTGACAGTGTTCCAGGTCTTCTTGGGCCTCCTGACACTTCCAGGGACTCAGCCCATTCATTGGACAGAAACGTTGGCAGTACCGAACTGCTTTATTCCATGTATTTATACAGAAGCTGCCTGGACTAAAAAGTCATTCTCTAGTCATAAAACACATACAGAGGTACAAAACTCGATGGTAAGAAGAGGCTGCACTCTAGTTATACTTGTGCTTCTAGTACTAATGTGCTCCATGAACAGCCCACAGCAATGATCCTTCGGAGAAGAGCAGCGAGGGTTTGTCTCTGAATGCTTAAAAATAGGAATATGCATGGCCTCTGTATATTGTAAGGGAAACTCATCCAAAAAACAAACCTTGAAATGCTATCTAATATATAGACTATCAGATGTGTCATTTCAGATGTGAGCCTCTACAGGGGTATAATCCAAGAACAGCAGCAATATATTCATAAAACATGCTTCGACCACATTTTTTCTGGCAGATAGTACTTTTGCACTGTAGCCCAAAATACATAATGAAATCCAGATCTCACTAGTTGCTGGAATGTCCTTTGTCAATAACTGTGAAAAATGTCTCTTACCCTGCAGTGCAAAATTGAGCTGTGGAATTTATGTGCATAAGTTCTTCCACCCTTTAAAAGCATTTTATCTTGAATGAAAATACTGACACTGATTGTGCCTGGCAGAGACCACTCCCTACCTCTGCTGTATATCTTAATCCCTTCTGCACCAATTTTGTTTAGGCGAATTTATTGCCTGTGAAGTAACTACATCGACAACATCCAAAACCCCAGTTTTTCCATTATTGTTTGATTAAAAAGTAGTACTAGTATTAACAACCAGGAAGGAGATGAATATGTACATCTCGTCAATGTGAGACACTCCATCATGGACCATGAGTCTTCTTTATTCTTTGCTTTTTTATGCTATGGAAACCATTAGGAATCAACTGTATTGTTAGGTTTTGGCCTGGTGAGATTCTATCCACATGACACCTGGGTTCAGTTCTAACCTGAGCCGAGATTGTGTCGAAGACCTTAAAAAAACAGACAAGAGGACTCCTAATTCCCAACCCTTTGGGCCAATGTCATGACTTCTCACACTATTTTTCACCCTCTTCATATGTTATCAGCTGAAAGCACCAGAGTAGTCCGCACTGTCCAGTTGGCAGCTGCTGACCACTTACCATCATCTCATGAATTATGGTTTAAGAACCAGCTACCTACATTGTTCTGTGCCTACTTCTATTTCCAGAAGTAGCACAGGGAGGTCACAGGATTGATGTCCCTGTCTGTAGAATGATGACACTAACCAGATAACCTCCCCCAGGTGAGTAGGTTCTGCCCGTACACAGCCACAGAAGGGAAACAAAATTTTGTAAGGAAATAGGCATAACTGTGTTCGCCAGCCAAAGAGAGTATTCAGGAGGCCAGCATGGGCCTTCCCAAAACAAATGAAACCCCTGAAAGGAGGACATGGATCTTTATCTCACTCTAAATCAGATAGCTTCTGACTTGATTTTCTAAATACTCAAGTTTAAGACGATACTTGTCCCCTTCTTCTCTGTCTCCCAGTGGATATTGAATAGTAGACACTGCAGCTGAAAACTGCTTCAAGAGAAGAACTAAAGGGCCCTGAGTTTCCAACTATTTGTACTCCTTTTTCCCAGTTTTATGATTCCACCTACAGACACCTGGCCTGTGGAGCACCTGACAGAGAACCTACTGCAATGGGTGCCCCCCTCCTCTGCCATCCATCAAGGAAAGATTCCAAAAATGTCTGGCGGAGAAGATCTGGTTCAGGCCAGAGGAGATGAGGGAGACCAAAATGTTGCCACTGAGTGAGACACAAGAGTGCCTATTTACATGAAGGAAAGAGAAAAGAGTGGCTCCACTGAAGATTAAATGCCATGATGTACCTGATAACTTATAAATAAAGGCAAGGGCCATTGAGTACTTGCAAGTGAGCATAAACAGCCTGAAAAGAAGAGTGGTACATTATCCGCTATTTCCTGCTGTCACTTTCAGGCTTGAACTGTCTTCAGTCTGACCTGAAGTAATGGGACATAAATGTTAAATTCTCATTCTTCCTCAATCTTTTGCTTTGCCTTGCCTTGCCTTCCCTCCACTGAGCCATGCAAGCAGCAAAGTGAGTTGGTACTTCAGTATATGCCTAATTGCTTTTCTGACTTAAAACCATCAGAGAATTTGAATCTTCTCCATTGACTATGAATGAATGTTAGTCAAGAATGTGTGCAGCGAAGTAACTAGTAATTTTTTATATTCATCTCCAAGGCATTCTGACATGTACTCCCTGAGAGTAATCGCTGGGCATAGCCCTGTTTGGAAGACTCTTCTACGGATGAACTGTGGCACAGTCTGTTTTTTAAACATGATACTCTTCCATTTCCACCCCTTCAATTTCATAATCAAAACAAGTTGTTAAAAAAAACCCAAACAAACAAACTAAAATTTTTAAAATTTAAATTACAGAGTGCAAGAAAACATTTGTAAGGCAGGATATTTTAGGATAGATAATGAGTCCCACAAATACATAAGGAACAATTCCTACTGAATCAGTAGGCTCTGTTTTCTGGAAGAATCTCATTGAAGTTCCTCTACCAGTGGAGAGGAGAGCTGAGTCTTTCCTGGTTAGTGAATGAGCTGATTGTATTGCAGGACAATTTCTACTCGATCTTATTCCAAGTGTGCAAAGCTGTAAGTGATTGTATTTGGGCAAAACAGCTGTCGAAGAGATCCAGCTTTGGGAGCTCTGCATTAAGAAACCAAATCCTAGTGTTGGTGCAGAGAGAAGTTGCATAAGCACGATCTTCTATCCTGCTTGAACCCACGTTGTACCGAAAAGTGGGGCTGCAAGAGCCAGGAGACAATTTCCTCTCTTGTTCAGAAAGGCTCAACATCAGCTGGCAGTCCCCTAGACAAAGGGAGAAGGACAAAGAAAGCACCCCAGAGAAAGGACGTGGCATGGATCAGTGTTCGGACCTGTGCTAGCATAAAGCCCTCTGCTACAGAGGTGTGAAATTGAGATGGGAGTCCAAGCCCTTGCAGCTGGTGACTTCACTGCTGGGGCCAAATTCATTAAGCTGTGCAGGCATGCCGCTTGGGAGCTGTAACTCACAGCACTTCATGGGACAGCCTTTGACATCAGCATTAAGAGATGCCTGTAGCACAGCTTCCCAGCGGGGTTATACCATGTAACAGAGGGATGTTGGCCTCACCCACTGACAGTTTGAGACAATTTAAGCCTCATTTTCCTTATCATCTCAAGAACTATTCCTGTGACTCTCTGTCGGTCTGTAAACATTCCGAGATTGCTCCTGTGGTTTTCTGAATGCTACACTTCAGCAGCTGTATGGTCGAGAGACCACTCGCAGCACGCTGCGGTGGCTTTACCGCTCCCCCAGCCTGTGGCTGGGTCACACCAACCGCAAGGCCGGCAGATGGCAATCTTTGTACTCATTTGCTCTCTGCATAACACTTTCATCTTAGCCAATATAACACCAGTTGCATCAGTCAGTTTGGTGTAGAACTTGTGTCAGTCCTGTCCAGAAGATATTTTGTTCTCCCTGGCTGATGTTTCCATTCCAGATGTCAACCAGATGTAGAACAAGAAATGGGTCTATGTGAGAGCCTTCCTCTCACCAGGAAGCTCTGTAAACTGGACAAGCAAAGGTGCTAAAGTCAAAGTCAGCTTGAGCACAGGCCAGCAATAACATCAGAACTTCCCTGCATATAAACTATAGCCTGAACTTTTGGGGCTGCAATGCTATCAGTACCTAAGAAGCTTAGCCTTGGTTTAAAACATTGAATGTTATCATTTGTAATATTTATTTTTAAAGCTTGAGTGTCACTTTGCATCGCTAGTTTCAAAGCAACATTCTTGAGGACTCCACAGAAAAATGTATATTTAAAAAGTGAAGATTCAAATGAGGCCAGCCAACCTATTTATCAAAAGCTCCTTTCCATTTTAGGAGCTTGATCCGACTAACCAGGCACTGCTCTTTTTATTACGGGTCACTGCATTTGCAAGCCTCCCTGTACTGACTCCCTTTCCTGCTTACATCCAGGGGGCTGGAGCACAGTTCCCCTGTTTACACTACTAGTTGTTATTTCTCCAGCTGCTGGCTGGGTTATGACCCCAGTCAGATTACTAATAATAGCCTCTTTCCCCCTCAGGAAAGTGAGGACCCAGCAGGGTTCAAGAAACCTGTCCCTTCTTAGAGCATCAACAATGTCTGGCTTCACAGGATTCAGGCTCTGGTGCTCTCCACTCTAATAACCCCCCACTGGCATCAGCAGGGGAACCTACACCTGTTTATTTGGCTCCCAGCTTCCCAGCACTGTACAAAGCAGACTATGCCAGTTTTTCTAAGCCCCTTGCCTCCTTTCACCTTCCTTGGGAGCAGTTTCTCCCACATTCTCTGGAGGATTGCCTTGAAGTCTGCTTAAAGGAAAGTTCTCAATTGCCCCTCTGGCTGTTTCCTTCTTGCTGCTACCTTGTTTCTCCAGGTTTTGTAGGACTGAGAGAGAATCCTAATTCACAGGGTAGTTGACTTTCCTATTAATTCTTTAGCAGCTGAAATAGTGTAGTTGTGTGCACACTCCTTGACGCATTTGATATATTTAAGTCTGATACCTAAAGCAGAGTATAAAAAGTCTCACAGTACCACCATCCTCAACCAGATATATAATTTCCCTTTGTGGACATAGCATTAACTTTCAGTTCCTTATTAAAAGCACTCTAAGGGATACAGGTTTTGTACATTGCATTCCACCTTTCTCAAACTGCTCGTTTCATTTCAGTAGGCTACAGAATTCATTTCCATAAGCCTCCAGGGAGCTGCACTTTTCAGGGGTGGGTGTCATTTTGATCTCAGATTTTCCATGTAGAGTTGTCCAGGGGGATTTCATTCCATCCTTTTGTGATTACTTCCAGTCCAGGCAAGAAGGTCTCTTAAAGCCTTGATTTGAAGACTAAGCCTGAGAAAACAGCTACATTCTTGAGTAAATTATCCCAGGGTTAACTAAGATAATTAGTAAAATTTTCAAGTAATTGCAATTACTTCAAGCATTTAGCAAGATTGAATTCCTAATCATTGGTTATCCTTCTGCCTTCCTGTGCTGGATTAAAAAGCAATTTATTTGCAGATGTCTCTTTTCTGTGTATGCATGAGAAGATCATGAACAATGTGTGGCTGTGCCTTCTACACAGTTAATTCCCCACCTCCCTTTCAGTAGGACCGTATCCAGCTATCACATCACTTTCTGAACCCTTTGCAATCCTTTTGAAAAGCCTAATGTGTACAGCATAAATCACATTTTTGACACTACATATGACTTTCCAGCTTTTCATTGGGCTGCTGCCAGGCTTTCTCCTTGCTGCAATATCACACCAAAAGCTGATTTCCAGGGGCTTATATACAGTGACCTTTAAGTCTCTTACTGAATAGCTGCCTTCAAGTATATTGTTCTGTATCTTATGAATGTTTTATGTCTTTATTTTTTCCTCTTGCTGTGTAACCTTGCACTGGCCCTTTAAAATATGTGTTCACTTTACTAGGAGCCCACTGTTGGCCTGTATAAATTATTTACTTTCTAAGAAATTCTGATGTCAAATAATTCCAGCAGTCATTTCAAGTTTATTCCCCGCCTTGGACAAAGACACTACCAAACATCAGCCTTGAGAATAATCCCCATGGCTGCATGTTTTCTTGTGTGCTAGATCCTCCCAACAACTGCCTTGCAATCTATCATCTCCACTGATCTGCCACCCTTTGATACACTTAAGGCAGATTCTGTAGCGTGCTACTTCTTTAATCAGGTTGGGAAAGCAAAGCAAAGTCCTCGCAGAAGTTCTTCAGCATATCTATAATTGGATAGGATAGACAGCAAAGCTAATAAGGAAATCTGTTTCTTTCCTCTGCTGCCATATACTGAGTGTGTTTCCCTTGGCATCATTAAACTTGTGCAGATGAGTGATGTTTTGCCTCTGTGTGGTTTCAAATTATTACCAAACCAAGAAAATTGAGGTAGTTTAAGTTTTTTAATTGATTTACCTCAAATCAAATACTTGGCTTCAGCACTGTAGGGTCACTTCTTTTTAAAAGCTTTGTAATGATACTGGATGAAACATTGAAATGAAAACCTAATTTTTATTTACAGTCTGTTTAAAATGTCACAATGAAACAGTGTAGTTTTTAGTGACATTTTTTCCTTGTCAAGATTAATAAACTAGCAGGCTTGACACTAATTTAAGTGGAAAATGTTACCCACCCTTACTGCACAGAACTCCAGTTTTGTGATCCTTCTGAGAGGTACAGCCCCCTTATCTCCAGTGGATGTAGGATATGATATTTTGGGAAAGGCTGAGCATTTTTGCCCTCGTGTTAATATGAGCACAGACATTCAGCATTCCCCCCCTACCTCCAGGGCAAACCACTGGCCTCAAAACCCAACTTGAATGCATATTAGCAAAACTACTACTAATATTTATCAGTGCATTTGGAAACTTAAATAAAAATGAAGAAAAAAAAAAAAAGAAAAAAGAAAAAAAGAAAAAAAAAGAAGAAAAAGAAAATTATAGAAGAGGAAGAAAAAAGAAAAAAAGAAAAAAAAAGAAGAAAAAGAAAATTATAGAAGAGGAAGAAAAAAGAAAAAAAGAAAAAAAAAGAAGAAAAAGAAAATTATAGAAGAGGAAGAAAAAAGAAAAAAAGAAAAAAAAAGAAGAAAAAGAAAATTATAGAAGAGGAAGAAAAAAGAAAAAAAGAAAAAAAAAGAAGAAAAAGAAAATTATAGAAGAGGAAGAAAAAAGAAAAAAAGAAAAAAAAAGAAGAAAAAGAAAATTATAGAAGAGGAAGAAAAAAGAAAAAAAGAAAAAAAAAGAAGAAAAAGAAAATTATAGAAGAGGAAGAAAAAAGAAAAAAAGAAAAAAAAAGAAGAAAAAGAAAATTATAGAAGAGGAAGAAAAAAGAAAAAAAGAAAAAAAAAGAAGAAAAAGAAAATTATAGAAGAGGAAGAAAAAAGAAAAAAAGAAAAAAAAAGAAGAAAAAGAAAATTATAGAAGAGGAAGAAAAAAGAAAAAAAGAAAAAAAAAGAAGAAAAAGAAAGGAGAGAGAAGGAAGAAGGAGAGAAGGGGAGGAGAGAGAGGAAGGAAGGAAGGAAAAGTTTTTTCTCTGAAACATTAATTTCAAGGAAAGTAGAAGGTGCACATTCACCTCCAGACAATATAACTGAGATAAAATCCAGTGTGTTATCATGGACACGTAACAGCATCCCTGTCAATAAGCAAAATCTTGGAAAACAGTTAAAGTATTATTAAGGTCTTGGATATTTTTAGGTGTTACCCATCAACCACAATTAAGAAGTGTTTTACACTGAAGGTGCTCGGCACACTGAAGCCAGTGTGAATCAGCTAAAGACCAGGTGTTGCCAGCAAAGCTGTGCCAGTTTACGTCAGCTCAATAGAATGGTGTCATTTACACCATGAAGGGAGAGCAAAGGACATGACCCTGCCTTTACCCTTGTCTCTGTAGGTATTTTTGTACCTTTTTGCTTTTTTTTTTTTTTTCATTACTGGTGCACATTCGTGAGAAATAGATATGACTCTAATTTTAGTACAATAGTAAACAATCTGATCTCTTTAAAAACTACAAAAT
The DNA here is from genome assembly GCA_013398955.1 of Callaeas wilsoni. Lineage (NCBI taxonomy): Eukaryota > Metazoa > Chordata > Aves > Passeriformes > Callaeidae > Callaeas > Callaeas wilsoni. Next base: position 36,008 of record VWPU01012470.1, on the reverse strand, counting down.
AACTAACAGTCATGCCCATATGACGTTTGAGGAAAGAATACACTGACATACTGAAAGAAAGGCTGGTTGAAAAGTGAAGAAAAATTGGATTTCACTGAGGAGCTCCCAGAAAACAATAAAAAAACAAGGAAAAGGGAAAGGCAAGGCAGAAATAATGAGGTTTAAATTAATAATTCTTAAACACCAAAGCCGTTATTTACACTGATGGAGACACGTACTTTTTTATCCAGATAGCGTCCGTTTGGTGGGAGGAAAGAAAAAGCTGAGGTCGGAGAACACCAGGGAGCTGGGATGCGTGAAGGAAAGAGTTAAGGCTGGAGTCACCCTCTCTGAAGTGCTCTGTGATGCTGTGCAGTGTTTCAGCCCCCAGAGCCTTCCTCCTCCTCCCTCCCTGTGCCGGAGTGGGGAGGAGGCGGGTTCTGCTGAGCTGTTAAATCCTGAGTGAAGTTTCCCCCATTTCCAGTGGCCACCGTTGTCTGAGGCTGGTTCGGAGCAGGGCTGGGGTTGCCCTGACATTTCTGGGACCGCGGCCAGCCAAGAAGAAAAAAAGACGAGTGTTTTACAATTTGCTTTTGTCAAAGTGTGGAGAAAGGGGAAAGGGAAGCGTCCTTTCTTTTTTTTTCAGCATCACATTCCTGTGTTTTTCTTCAGCCTGGAAAATATATTAGTGCTGGTGCTTTCCTCTCTGGAAACAAAGGAGCTAAACGGGACTGAGGAAGCGAGGAGTGGGAAGGAGGTTTGGGAAGTTTAAAAGAGAGAGACTTGGAGCAGCCAGGAGTTCCCTTTTCTTAAATGAAATCCCTGCCTGTGTGGGTAACCGGGACAGCAAAAATCCAGACCTGCAGGTAAATGGAGAAGCAGCGATCACAAAGGAAATTTCCGCTAACCTCATCCCGCCTGTCAAGAAGGTGAAGAAGAAAGTTAAAAGACACACAACAGGCTCTGGGACCTGTTGGGCTACGTAAAGATAAATCACTGAACAACAGTAAAGCTGTATGGCATTGGTCTCCTTTTAAAGGAAAAAGACGTGAAAACTCGTCTCTGGCAGGGGAACTTCCCTGAGAGTGTAAGTTTCAAGCGAAATTCTTGTCTTTCTGCTCTACGTACGGGACCCTTTCTCTGTGTGTCTTTGCATGTGTGTGTAGTGAGAGTGTGAGAGAAACAGAGAGAGAGAGAGAAGGATGCAGAGCACGGTGTCATTTTAGATAGACAGTATCGTGTTACAGAAGGATGATCTCATTTTTTCATAAAGTGATCCATTCTGTGTTTTTCCAAAAATAACTGTAAAACTTACAAAGCCACTAGGGCAGGACCGAGGTGTAATCAAGCACTTATAAATCACACAAAATAGCCAGCCTGTGCTTTGCATTTTTAATCACTTGTGCAAGATATCATCATACTGTTAACATCTAATTTTTCTCCTTCTCCTCCCCCCCCAACACAGATTGCACAATGAACTGGAGGCCAGCTCTCAGCTTAGCTCTGCTGTGGGCAGCATGGTTAGTTTGTGGCTCTGAGAAGACAGAGAGGCTAGTGGAAAGAGGGAGCCATGGAGTTAGGAAAGTGCCCCTGGCTTACAGGGCTTCAAGCAGCGCCCTGAGAAGGTCTGGAGCATCCCTGAGGAATTCAAGCCCAAATCCTCAACACCCTGTCACCAAGAGGGATTCTTCAGCACCTCCAAAGCCACCTGCCAATCTCCTGCAAGGAGAAGCACGTTCCCAGGCCAGGGGCACGGGGACCAGAATGAGATTGGTACAGAGACTCTCAGCTGCAGCCAAATACCCCAAGTCCGAGATGATTAAGGATGAAGGGATATCCTCTGCCACACAGTCACGAGTGGTACGTTTCCCTTCAGGGTCAAGTTCTCCCAATGTCCTGGCCAGCTTTGCAGGGAAAAATCGGGTGTGGGTCATTTCTGCCCCCCATGCCTCTGAGGGCTACTACCGGCTCATGATGAGCCTGCTGAAAAATGACGTTTACTGTGAATTGGCTGAGAGGCACATCCAGCAGATTGTGTTGTTCCATGAAGAAGGGGAAGAAGGGGGAAAAGTTAGAAGGATAACCAATGAAGGAAAAATCCTGGAACAGTCACTAGATCCTGCCCTCATCCCTAAACTCATGAGTTTTCTGAAACTGGAGAAAGGGAAATTTGGCATGGTACTGTTGAAGAAAACTCTGCAAGTAGAGGAAAGGTATCCTTATCCGGTCAGGCTAGAGGCCATGTACGAAGTCATTGATCAGAACCCCATCAGAAAAATTGAGAAGATGAGGCAGAAGGGCTTCATCCAGACGTGCAAAGCAGCTGGGGTGGAGGGGCAAGTGGTTGAGGAAGGCAATAATGGGGACACCATGCAGCCTACCCCTGGCACTGAACATGTCCAGGTGTCAGCAAGGAAGGAGGATCCAAGGAAGAGCAATAATCAGCCAACAAGGACCAAAACAGCGAGGAAACCAATGACAACCACAGCGGCCACTCCTCTGCCTACAGTAAGGACCACTACCCTCCCTCCCACCACCACAACTACTCGTGCCACCACCCGTGTAGTGACAACAGCCAGCCGGTCTACAACAACAATGACACCCCTCCCCAGCACACAGAGGACCTGGACCACGAAGTCACATTCCACCACAGAGTACCACAGGCTGCCAGCAGCCCCCGATGCCACCACACCACGAGTCACAGCCTCTGAGGACTTCTACTCTCCTGTGTGGAAAACAAACCGCAGGGACCGGCAGCGCGGCCACCAAGAGAAACAACTGGCAGCCACACGGAAACCAAACAAGGCTGCCCACTATGACAGTTTCACAGAAGTTCCAACAGCTCCCTCAGTGCACTACACAAAGGCAAATGTGGGTAGATTTAAAGATAACAGAACTGACAGAAAGGACTTTAACCACAGGGACCTGAATGTCACACCTGGGCAACACAAACCAACTAAGACTAAACCACCAAAAAAGAAGACCCAAGAAAAGATACTCAGTAATGAGTATGAAGATAAATATAACCCGAGCAAGTCTGCTAGCTCCCATTTAGAGGAACAGTTTGCAGCGGGAAATATTCCCCCAAAGAAAGGAAAAGAATCAAAGAAGCATGAGCGAATGGATAAACCTGAGAAGAAGAAGAAGAAAGACAGACCTGACAAGCAGCAGAAGAGTGAGAAGCAGTCTAAGAAGGTCAAAGCTGAGAAAAAGAGCAAGCAGGACAAAGACCGCAGCAAGAAGAAGAAGGGCAGCAGGACTGAGAATGAGGATTTTCCAAAACACAACAAGAAGACTTTCCTACAGCCTCCCAGGAAATCAGCAACTAGCCTCCTGGAATATTTTGAAGGCAAGAGGCGGCTCATTGTAAGTAACTCATTCATCTGAATTTTACTACCTAAATGAAGTCATATCTCCTTCCTAGCAGGAATATGTGGAACTGTAAGTTTATAGTGGTTTTGTATTACTCTTTTTTGGTGCTTTTGTCTTAACAGGTAAAATTTGTAGACCCAAATGATTGTTTTCAACAGGTTTCACAGCCTCGTATTGGAAATCTTACATGCAGTATAAAAATCAGTCATCCAGACATTAGGCTAGAACCTCTTCCCAGCCACTTCCATGAGCCACCACGCAGCCACCAGATTATCTTGGTTCCAGTGGATATGTAGGTGTCAGGATCTGTATCATTATGATCGATAAAATGAGGTTCCAGTGTGGATTACATGCATTCATCACTTTGGGGCACTTGCCAAAGTCACCACATTTCAGTGCTCTGCATGTCCTGCCAGCTGGCACACCTGCTTCATATTGGTGCTGGTGTCCCAAAGCTGGAAGCAAGCCAGGTGGCTTGGCAATACTAGTGCACGTCTGACTGAGGATATGCACAAAGGCCTGTGATCAGATGCCCTGAGGGATGGGGAATTTGGGATTGAGATCTTATGGTAATTTGGCATTCAGATCTCCTCGACATCTTCAGAGATGCTGTGCGAACTTTATTTTGATTTGGTTTTTTCTCCTGCTGTTTGTATTAAACTGTAACACTCCAGTAAGTTTTGAAGCCCGAGAACTTCAGCATGGTCTGGAATTACTTGTCCCCAGGTTTTATAGTGCTGTATGTTTTTCCAACTACTTATAAAAACCACTTCACCTGGGACAGGAAACAGTTTTAGTTGTAGTACAAATGTTTTTTCTGGCAGATGACACATATCCTGAAGGGTACACTTTGGAAAAAAGTTCTTTAAAAATATTATTGTGGCAGCTGGTTTCTTGCAATTATCCTACTGCAAGCTGGTCTGTTTCACAGTTATTGTCCAATAGTCATTGTCACAAACACCTTTGACTTTCACCCTCCATATTCCAACACAAATAGCTAAGGTGCCGGGCTAAGATGCCAAGTTAACATTTCAACCATTGGAATTTAATGAATCATCTTCCTGATGATTCATGGGCCCGAAAACAAGGCAACTTTCTTCTCCCCCTCCTTGTTCTTTAAGATGTAGGGACTCTGCAGAGCTAGCACTGGAAGTGGAAAATAGCCATATATTTGAAAAAATTGAACTTGAGTGAATTTTGCAAATAATGCCTATTAGTTATTTGTCAACTAATATTTAGCCAAAACAAAAGGTCAGAGAGAGAAACTATGCAGAAGTTGGGATCCTTGAAATTTGGTCTCAATGTTTTCCAATGATTTCCAAGAATATATGTAGTATCAGGACAAATATAAACAAACTTGAAAATAAAAGAGCCAAAAGTAAAGCTCACAGATGTCAGGCTGCTAATTCATAACACCACCACAGTCCTGGCAACTCGAAGGATTGTCTGAAATTTGAACCTTCTGATACTAGGCCACCTCACAGCTGGATCTGAGACGAGTTGCACAATCTCAGGTTATCAGGCCAGAACTCACTGAAGAGAAATGATTATGCCATGCTGCACTTCACTTTTCCAGAATCTAATAACATCCTCAACCTGCTTACTCTGAAGTTCCCTGAAGAATAGGTTTGGTTTGGTTATTAGTAAAAGCAGTGACTGAATTCTACTTTCTCATTGCCACACGCAGCACATGTGGAAAACAAAGAACTTCTCAAGCTTCTTTGTATCCACACACGTGCCTATTTGCATCCCTTTCTATCAAACTGTTCAGTTCCCTTGGGGAACAATCCTTAGAACTAACTCTGTCATTCACAAGTCTTTAAATTCCCTCTCTAGAGAATTTTTCCACATTGCTGCAGAAGCGGCTCTACCCAAGTTGTTCCCCATTGCTTTGCTGTACTTTTGTCTTTCAGAGTGGCTCCCAAGGACATTGTTTCAGTCCTTGTCCAAAGATCCTTTGAGAGGGACACTGGGTTTTAAGTTCTACATCATTAACATTTTCAGATTTCAGTATGAATTTCAAACATCTGGAATTTTGAAGGCTATTCTGGGTTAAGTGCAATTAATGACAAATATAGGTCCCAGGTGCAGAAACTGAAAAAAATGTATGGGTTTTGAGTCCAACAGCCTCACCTGTCTATAGTGGGGCTTTTATTGCAGTCTTACAAATGTTGAGAAATTTTGGCCTTGTGAGTTTGGGTTTTTTGTTTATTTCTCTGTGGTGATGAAATGCCAACTGACAGTTTATATGTAACACTCCATATATACCCACAGGCACTTATATGCGTATGCACACACACACACACACACACACACACACACACGTGCATGCAAACGAGTAACAGCTAAGATGATCAGAGGACTGGAGCAGCTCTCCTACGGAAACAGGCTCAAAGGGTTGGGGTTGTTCACCCCGTAGTAGAAAAGGCTCCAGGGAGACCTTATAAGAGCCTTCCAGTACCTAAAGAGAACTTACAGAAAAGGGGGAGTGATAGTTGTGGATGCTCTATCCCTGTGAGTGTCCAAGGCCAGGCTGGATGGGGCTTTGAACAACCTGGTCTAGTGGAAGGTGTCCCTGCCCCTGGCAGGAGGGTTGGAACACGATGATCTTGAAGGTCCCTTCTCACCCAAACCATCCTGTGATTCCGTGATGCAAACACTGATAGGGACAGCATATATACAGCCTGGGTTAAAACAGACCTGGCACAAAGCTTTGATTGGAAGTTTGCTTTGTTCTGCAAGGTTTGATGAAGTGGATCAGATTCAGGTTTGACTCTGCATTCCAGCTTATGACCTCCAAAACCAGGAGGAGTCAATACGAATCAATGGTCTGTTTTTCATCTCAGTCCTCCAACCCTTCTCAGGATTTTGAAGCATTTTAATATGCAATTTAAAAGCAATGTGTTACATGCTGTAGCCCAGAAATCAAATCCTCTTTGTGTCTGTCACTCTCGTTCACCTTTATGTCCCAGTGCTGTAGTCATGCAAGGGGCCTTTGCATAAACGAGAGGCAGATTTTATAAGCCCAAAAATGTCTTGACATTGATGAACTGGATTTATAAAGAGTGCACCATAAAAATTAACCTTCAGGCCCCACAAACTCCAGAAGGCAGCCAGAAAATTATTACTCCTGTTACAGATTAAAGCATAAACTTGTAATTGAAGGATCTTGGTGATTATTTGTGACCTTAAATCATAAAACTTGAGTCCAGATTCCAGCTCTCCTTGTATTTGGGGCATCAGTGGCAGGTGCTTGATTGCAGTTCACTGCTGCCAGTTAGAATGATTACACTGCTAGAGCTGTAGCATTCGTAGGCACCTTCTGCAGGAAACTGCTGCACAGGACCACTGAATGCTGTTACACACACCCCTTCCCTGGAATATTTTCATCTCAGTCACTGATGAAGGATCTAAGTCATGCGCTTTAAACTTTTAAAAAATTAAGTATTTGCAACCCTTAGGAGGCTTTGAAATAAGTACTGTAAAATGTAGAGCTTTTTATACATTTGTTGTTGTAATTGTTCCTCTTCCTTTTCACCCACAGCTGTGCCTTCAAGCAAGTAAAAGCCCCATAAGACATCAAAGTGGCTTAGAACAAAGAAAAAGAAAATCAGTCATTTTCAGATGAGGTCACAGTGGCCTTAGCAAGTCTTCAAGGTCTTCTTAGATGGCCATCAGTTACATAAGTACTCATGTAGCTCTAGTTGTACTCACCTCTTGGCAGTCAAAACAGCCAGGAACCCTGCCTGGACCATGGGATGAGGGCAGAGCAGCTGCCATGTTCCCAGGGCTCCCACTGTGAGTGATCCATAGCACCACTGACGACTGTGAGGGAGACCTGGTGGGACTGGCAGGGCAAGGGATAATGGGAGAGTACGTGGCTTTCTGTAAAATCTAGTGGTATTTCTTCTACCAGCATTGTGGTAGAAGCAGCAGAGGAGCTGGTGCAACCAGCTGTGCATGCTTCCAAAGGTTTTCCTGTGGCTGGCTGGATGTTTTTGGGTCAGGCCTGGGCATGAAGGTACACTCCAAACACAAATAAATAACAGCTTTATGACAAAGGGAGCCCAGTTTGCAGACAGTGACTAGTTCTCCTTCAGTAAAATAATCACCTGCTTCATTCCTTATACTAAACGAGCTCTTTTGTCTCTGCCACCAACCAGCTGATCACAACCCCCAAGGCGGACAACACCATGTACGTCCAGCAGCGAGATGAGTACCTGGAGAGCTTCTGCAAGATGGCAACGAGGAAGATCTCAGTCATCACAATTTTTGGCACCATGAACAACAGCAGCATGAAAATTGACCACTTCCAGCTAGGTTCTTTTTCTTTTAATATATTCTTTGTATCTCATAGGCACAATACAGACAGTAAAGAGAGAAATTGCCCCAGTTTGGGTCAAAATCTGAGGCTATGCAGCACCTGCAAAGTAGCTCATTTAGACATATTTAGTGCCACCTTCTTTACATTCAGAGTTTCCATGTAGACAGGTGACACTGGGCATCCATCTCTCTTAGGCAGCTTTGAAACAACTGCTGTCAGTGTTCAGGTCCTGGGGAAGCACCCACCAAAGCCAGTGAAAACCTGTCCTTTTGTAACAATCGTGGTTGGACAAAGACTTCAGGTTGCAGTCCAGCAAAGCACTTAAGCTTAGGTATCTCTTGAATTGTGTGAACTATCTCATTCCTGTCTGCACCTAAAGGTTAACACCACTGTGAATGCTTTGCTGGATGAAGCCAAAGAAATACAAATATTCTACAGTTCTATACTGCAAATAGAATAAAAGCTTCTAATTTTGCTTATAAGTTCACCACATCTTTCCCCTTGAAGTTCATCTGGTTTTACCAAACCTTGGGAAAAGATGTATGATGGAACAGAAAGCCTCAGGACCAGACAGCTGCAGGGTGTTTCAGATCTGGCATATAAAAGGCCAGAAGACCACAGACTTATGTCTGGCTTCCAGCTGTGCCTCTGCTACTCTCAGAGGGACAGGATCTAGCAGGGGACTTAGCCTTGTGTCCCCGAATGACAGCGAGTCAGAAATCTTGCCAGACTGTCCATTTGTTCACCTCTTTGACAAACCTGGAGCAGTACAGGATCTTCCAAATCAGGCCAAGGTTATTCAAGGTCACTTTTTGTGTACCTAGATCCATCTGCCTGTCAGTGGACTGTTTAGGATTATATTTAGCTCTAGTCTGGCTAATATTCAGATATTCACTCTGACATAGACCATACTCTTTCAGTCTGTTCCAAACTTAACCTACATCCAAACTTTCCCCAAACCGCACAAGTGTATATAACAGCTGAGTTCTCACAGGAGGAATTAAATTGTTGAAGAAAAACAGGAGACTTAGAAAGGTATAGGTTAACCCTTACATGAAGTTCACCTTATAGTTTTGCCCAAAACACCAAATCCTGAGCTTTATAGAAATACATACAATACAAATAAATAATACAAACATCTTTCTGTTCTACCTCCCCTTCTCCTCTACCCTTCCTGTTTGTGTGGCCTCCTCAAGGCTCACTCACTGTGAGCATCAGAGCCAGCAAAAGCTCCTAAGAAACATTTTGTAGACTGTATGCTTCTGTAGTGAGAAGCTTGAGCATCCAGCATGATGAGGTCTACTCGGAGTGCTGCATCTTGGGACTGAAATACAAATAACAACAACAGAAAAGTCAACAGAAAAGACTTTTCACTTGAAATTTCAAATGCATTTAGAAGTAGTGAATGAAAGAGGTCAGTGTCACTGGCCAAGATTAGCTCACGGTGAAACCAGAGAGTATTTCCCAGTTTCCCACTGGAATGACACAAGAGCTGAGTGTCACTGCAGAGGTCTTCTCTTCAGCCCAAGTTAGCAACGTCGTCTCTCTTCCCCAGCTCATGGGAACAGGGCTTTAATCAATTAAATATCAGCCCCTGGCTACCCAACCTATAATCAAAGCAAATACCTAATCTATTAGACCACTGTACCCCTAAAACAACCTGCTGGCCTTCTTTGTAACCTCGTTGGAATTATTTCTAAAGATAACTCATCTTCCCAGCCTGTCTAGCTGCCAAAGATGTATGGAGAAACATTTCCCCACTCTTTCAGAGTAAAAGCAAAGAGAGCAATGACTTTGCAGGTAGCAGCAGAGTCTCAGCTCCAGTGATTCTTCATGCAGATCCCAGATGTCCTTTATGAGGCAGGGGTCAGGGACAAGTAGTGACTTGGAAAGAGGCAATTAGATTAACTTCTTTTTCCTCCACAGAAATAATTTCCAAGTTTGAAAAGCAGGTCAGCCTTTGTGGCATTATTTTTTCCCTTGATACAGAACTTTCTGTATCACTCTATAATTTGATTTTCTTCTTTTCATTTTAAGTTTTGAAAGAAAATCTCTTAACAAGGAAACACTAAAGGGCTAACTTCATATTCATATCTAGAGTTTAAAGCAGAAAGGTGGCATAGGTCAGTTGGTCTAAGGTACTCCTGTACTTTAGCTGTTTTCCATCACATTTCACAAAAACTACTTTTGCATTTTTCTATCTCCATCTAGGCCAATGAGATAGTCTTTGCTTTTAAACATGAACTTTTGGTCTATGTTTTAATGGTCATACTTGTCATTAGTAATTCATAAATCTCACTCATGAAGTACCTGATGCAGGATTTACATATATTTTATGAAGTGGATAACCAATTAGCACATCCAGCAATCCATCCAATCAAAAGCTGATAACCTTGCTTGTTAATTTTTTACAAAACTTTCAACTGAGGTACATATAACAATGAAAAATCATATAAATTAGATATATAGCATGATAAGTATAATCAAATTTTAATATTTGCTGGCTTGGCTTTTTTTTGTAAGCAGTGGGTTCAAGGTGTAAAACCTAAAGATCAGATTCTAATTCAGACATTTTCCCAAAATTTTAATTCAGAAGTTTCATTCAGTCTATACAGAGGATGGACCTACTGCAAAATTTGAATCAGACCAGTATGCTCCTTAAAAGCCACATACTTTTAGAAAACTATTTAAAATGCTTTGCTGTATAATGACTCAAATCTTTCTTGTTGCTGTGCGCTTAACTTGGATCAATTAATCACATCGCTATCTGCTGACAAATAATTATGGAGCAAGGGACTGGAAAGTTGTGCCTCTGGATCCCACCTCCTGATGACCTGCCATGTCTCTGACTTCAGGCAGGTCACTTAAGCCATGGCTGGGATTTCTAAGTGAGGATATGAATCTAACATTCATAGTGGTGTCACAGGGCAGAGGCAAGCAGTGTTTGCAGGGACCCCTTGGTGCTCAGGTAACATTTCACTTGGTGTGTGGTTTAGCCTGTCTTTAGCTTTCCAGGCGCACAACTGCATATGGAGGCTTGTTTCAGCGCTGCTGCTGTTGTATAGGGCTGTGCTGGATGCTGAGGCTGTGCTGATGACACAGAAACTTTCAGGACTTGACTGCAATACCCCCTGGTTCCACAGGAAGTAAGGAATCTCAGTACCTCCACAGGCTTGTCTTCAAATCTCTGTCTTCAGAAGTCTTTTTCTCATTGTTTCGGAATGTTTTCTTAGAGTGGACTGGACCACTGAGTAGGTAGAAGTCGTACTCAAAACTAAGTTTTTGCCTGTCAGACTGCTAGAATCAGCAAGCAGAAGGAGGAGGGAGTGCCCAAATAGGGTATTTGGAGAGGTATGCTGCCAGCACTGCAGCATTCAAGACATGTTAAACAGTTTCTGGTTTCTTGTAGTCACTAAATCTCCCATGTAAATTTTTACGACTGGTAAGGTTAACTCTAGTGTCCTGGCCAACCTCAAGCTGTTCTAGCTATATTTTACTGACCCAAATCACCTATGCTGTTTCATTTGCACATGGTGCACATTGTCAAAATGCTATTTTCAATTACAGAAGTGGCTGCATTTCAGGAGCTGGTGAAATGACTAGTACCTGCATATACATGTATGAGCATACTGAAAAAATCTAAAAGATCTTTCCAGGAAAAAGCAAGATTTTTTCAAAAGAACATACAAATGACAAATACTGAAGTGTATGAGCCCTAAGATAGACTGATTTCAAAGAATATTGGAATGGAAAACTGGACCATTAAATGTCATAGTGCCACATGCATGGTTTGTAATACATTGAATATGCAGCAGGAAGAGAGCTTCTGAGAAATGAATTTTCCCCTTTCTTTTGAGGTGAAATTAAAGGCAGAGTCCTGTGTGATTCCACGACTATTTTTATTTCTTCTTTGCCTCACATTAAGATAATGAAAAGCCCATGAAAGTGATCGAAGATGAAGATCTTGTGGACCAGCAGCTCATCAGTGAGTTGAGGAAAGAGTATGGGATGACCTACAATGATTTCTTCATGGTGCTGACAGACACTGACATGAAGGTCAAGGTAAGGGTTTCAACTCTTTGAACTCAGCTCTCTTGAAAGAAAACGCATTGGAAAAATATGAAAAAAAAATTGAAAAATTAGGAAATTACACTACAGGCTTGCATGTGAGGCACATAAGAGACTGATGCAGGACCTGGTCATTGCTGGAGGACAAGCAAAAAACAGTAAACAAAATTTTCAGAACTTGGGTAGCTCACTTCATTTTCTGCACTTAGGGGATGTCAGGAATTGTGTGTTTCTGCTGGAATGGTGAGGAACAGGACCTCCCCACAGCTGACAGGGTTTTAACATAGTACCTGGCATTCTAAAACACACAGTTTGGCTGCTCAATAGGATGACAGCACATTGCATAAGGACGGTCCTCTAGTTGAATGGCCTTACAAAAGAATATAGTAACTGCAGTGTCCTGGCCTTATCACATTGAGCAAACAGTGAAAATATGCCACTTCCAAAGGGCAGTCTGACTACAAAAACAATTATATTTTGCATAGTTTCTGATCTGTTTTAAGCCTTGTTGCCTGTGTGCAAATTAGAATACTTGTATCTCTAAATATCCTACAGTGCTGTGATACATGCAGAAAAGGTGCTAATATGAGCATCCTCATACCCACCTGTCTTGTTTTTTTTTTTCTTAACAGCAATACTATGAAGTACCCATAGCAATGAAGTCTGTGTTTGACTTGATTGACACCTTCCAATCACGAATTAAAGACATGGAAAGACAGAAAAAAGAGGGCATTGTCTGCAAAGAAGATAAGAAGCAATCCCTTGAGAGCTTCTTATCCAGGTATCACCTTCTGTTCTTATCTGCTGCTAGTTCTACTAATTATTGTTGTACCAGAAAAATACCCATGTAACTATTTCTGGGATTTTTAAATATAGATTTCTCAGTATTTACAACATTAAGCAAATAGAGAGATGCAGCCAGAGATGAATGCAGTCTTGTATAGAACACTGAAAGTCAGGAGGCATGTTTCCTGACTAACTAAACCTTCCTTGGACACTGATTTCAGTACCTCAGTTTCCTCATCGTGACATGGAGATAATAAAACTGATTCACATTAGAAGAGAAAATAAGGATTAATTCACAGATGTTAGCTCAATGTTTTGAATGTATGAAGCACAGTGTTTATGTGTTTCAATCATCAACCATCCCAATCTCATTAATCTCATTCTAATCCCTTCCATGTAGTTCAAATCAGTAATTAATTCTCTTATCCTGCTTGAGATAACAGTTGGTCTTTGCCAGTATTAGTCATGCATATTATTATAGGTCTTGCAGATGTCTTTTGCAAAATGTTGGAGACCTTCTGCAGAAAGACAATTTTGTTTACACAATCTCTATATGCTGTGTGATTGCTCTACCTTGAGACCTAAATTCCAGGCAATAAATGTGTCTGGACTGTGGGCATTCGGACCCACAGAAGAGCTGTGTAGCTATAGCCCTCTCCCAATTATCACAGGATAACTGACATGAAATTAGGGCTACCCCATCATTCTAGACCTTATCTGTTACAACTGCATCCTCCTCACCTACTATCAGAATCCATGGGAATACATGGTTAATGCCAGACGGCTTTAAAAATAACTGAGGCAGCACGATGGATTATGACGAGGAGGAAAGGAGCAACAAGTAAATGAATAGGTTGTTGGTTCATAAACATTTTAAAATTCAATGGCCACTTCAACAGAAAGAGAACCTTTAACAAGATCCACCCCACCTACCTCACCACCTCCTGTTTAGGTCCCAGTGATTCATCCTTGAGACCACCAAGAAGAACCACAACTTGGAAACAGCTGATCAGCACAAGAAAGAGCTTGTGTACTGGAAAGGGACAGGCCCCAAATCCTTCTTTGCTTGGAAACAGCCCTAGTAATAAACACACATTAGAAAACTGGGCATGAAAAATGCAGAATGTTGCATCTATAAACAGAACTGCTGCCGCACAGAATGCATTTGTTGTCTGTGGAAGAAGCATCAGGCTTTAAATATTGGGTGGACTTCTCTAGCTACATTAACTGGTCAGATTCCCAGTAAAATTAATTCCAGCTTTGTCCAAGATTATGTTCCCAGTCGAACAAGAGCCCAGGCATCATCTCCCTGGTGTTGCTCCATGTGGAGGTCAGTTATAATAATGCAAATATTATTCTTAACAAACCTGCCTGGTGTGAAAGGAGACCATGAGAGCCAGAGCTAGCTTGAGTAATGCTTAAAAGCCACATGTAGAAGGAAGAAAACCTTGAGTTTGGGGGTGAGTCCCCCTCTAAGACCTAGACACTGGCTGTGCTGCTCTCTGGGCTCACATATCAGAACAGGATGCAAAACAGGTAGAAGAGGAAGAAAGGATCCACACAGGGAAGGGTCTGGCACATTTATCAGAAGTATTGGTCCATTGCTTCTGATGTCAGAAATAAAGCAGAAATCTGTATATTAGTTTTGGTGAACTAACAGCTGTGAAGGACCAACTGAATTAATTTCTAAGATGTAATCCCAGATAAGCACAGCAAGTGCTCCTGGGGCAGGGGAATAAACAGCTTGAGTGGCTTTCATCACTTTTCAGCTCTGTGTAACTCCAAAGGAGATGTTTAAAAAAAACAGAAAGCAATATAAAAGTGTCTTAAAGTGACTCATAGTTTTTCCCTAGGCAAAATACGATCCAATGGCTACATTCTCACTCACTGTTCATAGGTAACCAGACACTTTTCTATACAAAATAGCACAAAGATTATTTTGTTCCCCATTTTCAGAATAATGACACAAAAATTCCCTCCTTTTCTCCACATCACATTTGTGATCCTTAATGCTTCTCATTCCTATTCACTTAACTGTACACACACATTCATGTCTCTCTGCTGTTCCTCCTGAGAAAGATTAAAATTGAGGAGGTTTGCTTTTCGGGGATTTACTTTTCTAATTGTAAACAATAAATCAGTATCAATTAACAAGCAAAGACATCAGCATGCCCTGCTCTTCCAACAACTTCTTTGACTTTGAGCAAGTCCCACCTTATCTTCAGCTTCTCTTAAGTGAAGCAGAATTGACCCTTTGCATTAGCCTTCATTTTGAGATCTTCACATGGTACAGCAGAAAAGCAGGCTATTATTATAACAGAGTAACATCTGCATCCATTTAAAAGATCATTTCCTGCTATAAAAATATCTCTGCAGCTTTGCAAATTCCTATAAATCTGATTTATTTAGGTTAAGTGGAGAAGTACCTATATTCAAAAAACAAGTTGTTGAGAGAGTATTAAAAACCCCCTACAGTCAGAATTTTTGAAGATTTCAAGTGTCCTTATGGCATTGCCTTTCCTTGACAGGAAAGGAAATAGATCCTTGTGCAAAATCTTGGGTAGGTGGTGCAGTCCCTATTAAAGAAAGATTCCAAGATTTATCTTACTGCCCCATGCATGCCTTATATAGCCACAGGCTGACACAACCACACACTTACAAGCAAGCTCAGATTTAAAGCCCTGTTAAAGGTATTTTGAGCAAACGTGGTGCAGGAAAGAAAAAAGAGGCCAGTGATTATTTACACAGAAGTATGAGTTATGTCTGAAATGAAGATACACCCTAATTCTCAGACAGCCCTTGGACTGCAAAATAACTGTGCAGTTCCAGCAGTGGTGAATGACGTACAAGCTAAATGCCTAGTGAGGAATTCCACAGGAATCTTTCTCTCTTGAATATACACTTCTCAGCATAGCAGTAACTACTGAAGGGGGCTTTGAGCAAATAATGTAAACTTTGCAGTGTTTGTTTGGTGAAGCAGCAGCACTGCAGGTGTTTCTTTGAAAGTTCTGGAGCTGTAAAATTCAAAACAAGCTTTATCCTCTCCCAGTGATGGACAGAACTGGGAGGATTTCCCATCCAGCTGTTACTTAGAAGTTGTGAGAGATATGACATATCTCAGCCTACAGAGAACAGAAGAGGACTTGAGCCACATGTCATGACCATGCCTGGACACACTCTCTTTTCAGGTTCCGATGGAGAAGGCGGCTGGTGGTCATCTCTGCTCCCAGTGATGAAGATTGGGCTTATTCCCAGCAGCTTGCTGCTCTCAGTGGACAAGCCTGCAATTTTGGTGAGTCAAAAGGAATTATATTCTTGCTCCCACAAACCACATCCTTCCTGGTGATGTGATGGATTCCTTTGCTCAAGTTTGAACCTGGACAGTCTGAGGAGTCTGACAACTGAAATCTTTCCTCCAGATCCAAGTGGAAGATCGTGCTAAGCAGGTAGTACAGCACACTGGCAGCTTAGACAGCTAAACAAAGTGTTCCCCAGAATCATTTGTGAAACATTACACTAATGTAGCAGAAAATGCTAGTACTCCACAGCTTCTCTTCAGGCTTGTACTTCAGGAAAGTAATAGCTGTTTTGGTTTTTCTTTCTACTGCACAAATTGACAACACAAGGAAAATGCTTTGGCAAGGGCAGATCCTTTAAGACCCAACTCAGAACTGGGCCAGGCATCAGGGAGATGCATGGACACCAGGGTTTTTTTTCTTTTCCTTACTGCTTCATTGCCAAAATCTGTAAAAATATTAATGGAAGCCACTTTAATCCAATAAAGGCCCTCCCAGACCCATAACTAGGTACTTAAGATCCAACTACATAGTCAGTGGAGAAAGAGGGGCTCCTCCAGGAGACAACTTAAGGGCAAGACCCAGAGGCAGTCTTCTGTCTTCTTGTCATGAAGTGCAGAGAGACTTACTCCTTAAGTTCCTAGCAATGCACACACCATACAGGGTCTAGACTTGACTCCTTCAACACAATGAAACAGGTCCCTGTCAACAGCTGCTATTTCAATGCATTTCAATTCCACCAGAAGGGAGGTCTGAACAGTATGATTGTTTATTCATAATCACCTGGCTTTCATTCAGACCATCAGCATCACCTCATTTGGAAAGTACCAAAGTAAACTGCGACATGGACCACTGCAAAATGCTTTCTGAAGAATAAAACGTAGTCAAAACAGCTGAGTATCCCCACCCTTTGGTAGGGACAGCTTGAACATGATCCAGTGTGTTTCTAAAGCATTTGTCAATGGGTGTTTTAACTAAGTGGTATGTTTCCAAGCATCTTACCTCCAAGTTATAAAAGCAGTTACATCAAAGATTTTGTAGATTGTACTGACTCATGTTACATGAACAGTTTCTGCTGTCCCTAAGGTCTTTCTTCAAAGCAGAGGCAACAGTCCAAGCCTCTGTGCAGAACAAATGGAAGAAGTGAGTATCTGTCATAAGCTATTCCTTGCAGTCATTCAGAGTTTAACTGGCATAGGTTATACTGCCTCTAAATAATTTGTTGCTGTGTGTATGATAAGTAAAAGCTTTACTAGTGAAGAAAACAGTACAGGAAGATTCTGGATTTGGAGAATGGCCTCTGCAATTTACTGGCATAGCTGATGCTTGTATCCCTGTGCTACAGAACCACATCACCATGCTGCTGTCCTTGGTACAGTTTTATGCAACTGATATCATATTTAACTCAACACATCAGCTTATCCTTATGTGTGGGACAGGTGATGTGACTGGCAGGGACTCCATAGAAATCAGTAACTCTTTCTCCTGGAGGGCTGGCTGAGACTGGGCCCTAATTTAGCAAGCATAGACCTGGACGAATAAACTGAAATTTGCCCAAGGACAGGCAGAAAGATCTGGTCTGACCCAAAACCTTCTTCATTTTCTCCACAGGTCTGCGCCACATAACTATCCTCAAATTGCTAGGAGTTGGAGAAGATATTGGAGGTGTCTTAGAGTTGTATCCAATTAATGGTAAGTGACTGTTTCCAGTTTCTTCAGTACTACCCATGAAGGCCATTATATAGTGCTGAGTGCTTCTTTGCTGTAATTTCTTTAGAGGGATGAGTATGAATGTTTTCCTCTTTTGTTTTGTTTCTTTTAAGAAATAAGATGATACAAAAGCAAACAAAAAGCTTTCTTGGTGTTTCTGTGCTAAATATTATATAGGTTCTTCAGGACAGAAAAGCACAAATATCTGAAAGTCATCTCACATTTTGATTTCCCACCTCAGATTACAGTGCCCAGTACACTCTTCTGCCAGCCTTGCTGTCAAAGACAGGGATGCCTGTGCCTTTTACATGCTCAAGAGTTTGCAGATCTAATGGAACACACACTCAGCAGATTCTCCTCTATGGATCCCCCATTTATATTCATAGAATGGCTTGGAGTGAATAGGACCTCTTAAAGATGATCTAGTTCCAACCCCCTGCCATGTGCTGGGACATCTTTCACTTTGTCGGGTTGCTCAAAGCCTCATCTAACCTATCCTGGAACACTCCCAGAGACAGAGCATCCATATGGGCAACCTACTCCTTGTCACACCACCTGTATCCTAAAAAACCTCTTCCTTATATCTAATCTAAATCTACCCTCTCTCTGTGTAAAATTAATACCCCTTGTTCTGTCTCTGGGCCCTGGTAAAGTCTTTCTCAATTTTTCTTATAAGGTCTCTTCAGTATTCCACTTTCATCCCAGCAGGCTACTGCAGGTAGATCCTTTAAGAGAATGGGTACTTTTTAAATGCTGCAGGTTCCTCTACTATGTAATCCAAGCAACTGCTTCCATCAGTGGAGGAAAAAAAAGACAGAAAGCAGCTTATTTATCCCATCTGTGCTCCAACTGCTCTGTGCATGAAAGCATTCTAGTCCTTCTACAGCACAGGAACATTAAGTCCATGTATGAGAAACAATAAACAGAGGAAGCCGATGTCAGATTTCTTCCATCAACTCTCTTGCAGCCTCCACTGATTTTTCACTGGAGGCTTCATGACTGTTTATAGTTCCTATTCATTAAGATCAACAGATCTTTGTATAATCTCTCCTTGAATTGATATTGACTCCTAGCATGTGTTCTCCTGTGAGAACTTCTGGAGAGGTACCTTTTATTTGTCCCGAACATGGCCCCTATACTGCTATTGGATTCCCCTTATTTCTTGTGTGGGGTGAACATTTAATCCCTATCTACCCCTGCAGTAACACTGACATTCACTCCCACCTTGCTTCTGCTTCAACCACACTATCAAAAGACCTTCTGAAGCCTTCAGTAAATTCATATAGCCTTTATCAGCCAGGCCACCCTTAGCCATCTGCTTGCTGACCTCTTTCAGAGAACCTCAAGTCTGTAAGGCAGGTTGCCACCATGTGGCAACCATGCGGCTGCCAAGCCAACTCTGTATATATGTGCCCAGGGATCTTAGTTGTCTTACAGTTTCTACTCATTTACCCAACACAGACTTCACACTTGAAAGTCTGGAGTTCACCAGATTTACCCTAGAGCATATACTTTGAAGAGGAAATGACATCTACCATATCCCATACCTCACATATGACAATTCAATAGTGAGGCTCTATAGGCTCCTGCAATTCTTCTATTGATGCCTTGTAGAGGCTGACCTGGAACAGAGGCTGGACAGAGTGAAAGGATAAAGAGTAGGTATTTATTGAAAGGCTTTCACAGGGCACACCTTGGGCAGTGCAGGAGTCTCGCAGAGACTACACCCAAGATGGACACAGGCACATGTATTTCGGACAGATATAAGTTTTGTCTATTTGCATATCAGAGGTTAATTGTCCCATTACAGCTTCAGGCAGTGGAGTGCCATTCTCTTAGTTTGCTCCTCCCCAACTCACTTTTGTTTACATTTCTCGAGGCCTGAAACAGTGAGGTGTCCTTGATTCTCAGGCCTAGAGAGGAATTTTTCTGTCTGACCAAAATGGGAAAAGCAGTCGCTAACACTCTATATGGAGTTCAGAGTTATACACCAAGGAACTGCAAGATTACAAATATATGAAAATATAAAAGCTGAAATCCTAAGGCATCACTACCACACTTCAATTCCTGTGATTTCTTTCACTGTTACTGTTGTTCACATATGCCTTCTGCAATACATAAATTGGTGACCCAAGCTACAAAGAAGTCAACGAAGTTCATGGATTTTGGGTGACAAAAACATGTACCACACTACAGTAGCTTCAGCCTAGAGAATAAGGACAAGTTTACTAAACTTAAAAAAGCTCTTAAAAATACATCCTTAGTTCACAGTAATTTCATTTCAGATCCATTTCCTGGATCTGAACTTGCAAATGACAAGAATCTTATATTGCCAACCCTATCTCCTGTTGCTAATTTTTTTACCTACAAACCATCATCATGGCCTAAACAAAACATTAATGCTGATTTTATGTGATCACTTTCTAGGAAGCTCAACTGTAGACCGAGAAGACATCCCAGCTAATTTGGTGAAAGACATTCGAAATTATTTCCAAATTAGCCCAGAATATTTCTCCATGCTTCTAGTGGGGAAAGATGGCAACGTCAAATCCTGGTATCCTTCTCCAATGTGGTCCATGGCCATTGTGTATGACTTGATTGACTCCATGCAGCTCCGGCGCCAGGAAATGACAATCCAGCAGTCGCTGGGCATGCAGTGCCCCGATGATGAGTATGGTGGGTATGGCTATCACAGCTACCACCAGGGCTACCAGGAAGGCTACCAAGATGACTACCGCCACCACGGAAGTTACCACCATGGATATCCATACTGAACAGAGCGACTTAGCCTCTGGCTGCCCCTGTCTGTCTTCCAATAGCTATCCAAGCAATAGGTGGCCAGTTGCAGAAAATCCTCCCAGGCCACCTAGATATTCATGCCTCGTTCTTCTACTGTTCAACCAAGGGACTTTGGTCATTTGCCTTCTCAAAAAATGCAGAAGCCTTTACAGTGAAGCAATTCAAACCAGTAGTATTGAAGCTTTAAACAATAAAGACTCCTTTATATTTTTAAACCTTTATAAACAAAGGCCATCAGCAGGTGCTGTTTGTATTAAAACCAAACAAAAAAAGCCCCACAGCCCCAGCCCATGGGCACTACAGTAGGGCAGGTAACAATCTGTCCAACAATGTGCTTTTTGGTACGTTTTCTAAGGAGAAAAAAAAAAGTATATTTATTGGAAAGTGAGATTTCATTATGCTTATGAAGATAAACAAAGAACCACATTTTGGGTCTCTCCCAGAAAAGGAAAATTTAAGAAAGAAGCATGGGGCATGCTCTTTAAGAATAACAACAACAGTAATAAAATCTTTTTGAAACACCTTGTTTAAAAAGACAGCATCCCTTCTACGGTGTATTACCATTGTAATTAGCTGACTTTATGAATGAAAATAAGATTTATGGCTATGGCAGAACTTGTTCCAATACAATACAATGTAAAGTTCTTAACTACAAAGCTTACTGCATGGCTATTTATTCTTTCAGTTGGGGTCCCTGTTCTCTTAGGTCTTGCCCACCTCACTGTTAAATCCAAGTTAATGAGAGCTAAGTGGAAACACCAACCAGGAATAGCAATGTCTGAAATACAGAAATCTGAAAAGCATTATTTTCATCAGAAAGAAAAATCTCATTCACGTATATTTTCAATGAGTTGTAACTAGCTCTCTATAATAATGTTTTTAATTAAACTGTTACTCTAAATTTCAAATTTTCTTTTACCTCTTCTTCTCATACCCTCCCCTATAAAAGTGATCTGGATTAAATGTTTATAAAAGTATATGAGATTAATTGAATCTGCTAGACCATCTCTATTTCTGCCACACTTTCAGAAATGTTTTTTTTCTCCCTTCTCATTGATGTCTTTGGGCATTGGAGCTGTAGCACCACCCTACCCTACTGAAACCAGTGGAAGGAACTGCATGCATGGCCATGGTTTCAACACCATTTGGCTTAGATTTCTAAACATTAAAGATGCAGCAGAAAGACTATGAAGTATCTTTAAGTGAAGATACCATGTCAGCCTTTATAATGGCACATTGGTCACTTCTGATGTCGAAGGTGTGCCTGACCAGTCACACTTCTTTTTACGATCCATGATGTGGGTGCACATCACATACAGATGCACAAAACAGGGCACTCATGCTGGATATTGCCATCACAGCAGTAGCACAGGAACAGAGAGAAGCTACAGCTCTAAGATGACCAGAGCATGCTCTGTATTTTGACTTTAAGCATTTTCCTGATTTCTTTTTTTTTTCCCCTTTTTTCTTTTTTTGGTTTTTTTTTTGAAAACAAAACCAGCTAAAGCAACAAGTTCACTCAAAACCAGATGCTTTCTTTAGAAACTGAAGTGACAAAAGGTCAGGCATTACTTGCCCTTCTGAATGTCAGAAAGGCAGACAGATGGTCACAGGGCCTTGGCTTTACAAACTTGGTCACTCTCTGGGGCAGGCTGCCCTCCCTATCACAAGGTCTAGTCAGTGCGGGGTACAGCTCCTGACTTACCTTTCTCAGGTGACTGGAGCTAACTGGGGGAAGGCATTTGACAAAATGATTTTGAGAGGACTACTACCTGCAGAGAGCTTCTGAGCTCTCAGTGATGATGGCACTTCCACACCTGAAAGCAGTGGACAGAGAAATTCAAAAAACCAAAAAGAATCACAGGATGGAAGGGTTTCTAGAAGAAAATGGAGTGTCCTGTAGCTCACTTTGAGAAAAAGGAGAGCATATTGCATCACTGTATCAAGGTCAACTGCCTAACGGCCCTTGTCTAAAGCAAAAGCAGAGGAAAGTATACCGGATGCCTAACAGGCATCTCCTGCAGACAGAAAGAAAAATGCCCTTGGGGCATTTCCTTTCAGGTGCTCATTTAAACTTTCCTGTAATCTTCTTTTCATGTAAAGCCTTTAAATTAAAGCCCTTCTAACTCACACTACAAATCACATAAATTAAATGTCCTGTGCTGAGAGGGTTAACTTACAAAAAAGAGTGCAGCACCTGATCCAAATGGTCTTCTTTTTTATACCCGTCTGAAATTCAAAGTTAAATTGTGCAAGTACCAAACCCAGCCTAGGCATTCAGTGGGAGTTGCATCAAAAAGAAAACTCCAAACAAGTTGTCCACTTATCAAGGGAGGTAGGGATGGGCTCCTAACCAACACTACGCATCCAAATATTCACAGAATTTGTAGAAGATTCTGTATTATTCTACATTCTGCCTATTTCTGCCTTCGTGACAAAATGACTCGAAAACACTAGAAACTTTTAGCAATTATTTAAAATCCTGATTTTGCAACCTACTTTTCCCTATGGAAAGCTAAAAGCAAAGCCAGAAGGAACACCAAGCCAAAATATTCTTTCAACTACAACATTATCTTGCAGGCTTTAAGCATTCAGGAGTTACATTTCTCCAAATGAAGACTTCATTTGGCAAAACAAATCAAATCCAGATCACTGGATCTGTCCCTGCAGCATCACTCCAAGGACAGACTTTCTGAGATTAAGGTCCTATTTCGACATACCTTAATGGGAAGATTCTACATGATAAAGACAAACTTTTTTCTTATACATATTTATAGCACTTGATTCAGCTCCAAGATGGCTGTTTTCATCCACAGTCTGTCTTTGAAGCTGCTACATTCACAAAATAGCTTAAATTAACCAAAATAATTACTTTTTTAATTGACTTGTTACAATCAAGAGAAACACAAACACACCTCTCTTCCTGGGGTGTTTTGTGAACTATTTCCTCAAACCTGGAGGGAGAAACACAACACCCTCAGCAGCAATTAAGTTCAAACGTTTGTGAACCTGGGCTCTAAATCAAAGCTTAGAATGAGCACTCACTCTGCCCAATGTATTCATTAAACACTGTGTGCCAAACTAATGCTGCTCTCCAAAAATATCCTCATAAATTTCCCTTTTGTAATTTTGAGCTAATATAAGTTAAGCTTTTGAACATGGAGTACTTTCCATACAGTGGAAATACTTAATCAAGTGGGATTTCACATGATCTATCTGAAACATGTAACTCTATAGAATTGCTCCCCCTTGCTCACCAGGGCTGCTCTCCAGCTGACAATTGTTCACAGTCACTTCCTCTAACAAATCTCACCTTACACACTAAATTTTACCATTGCCATGCACAGCACAGCTGCAAATATTTGCGTGTTATGCTTCAGGTTACTATTTACCCTATTTTACTGCTAAGTGGATGCAAATCCTTACACATTTTTAGACATCAGTTAACATTCCTGTTGCTGCAAAGGGGATATACAGTTCTCCTTCATTATAATAAGAAACCTGCCTGGCCATCCAACATAATCTCTCTGAGACCTTCAACCTGAAGACAACAGAAAGATTTCTACATGCTAGACAGGACCAAATCCACAGCATGAGTAAAAACTTGGATCAACAGTTATATAACCAATACCTTTGTGCAATCTAGACTTTGGCAAATAAGTCAAGCATGATAGCACTGGTGAAATTTAAAGAAAGGAAAATCATTAAGCAGGACAAGAGTTGAAAGGAAGAACTAAATGCATTTATAATAGCTGAAGATCAGTCATTTCCATATTTCCTGTCTCTTAATGCAGATATTTCAGGCACAAAGGTCAAATATGTTTTTTAAGACATTCATCTTTTGTTTGATGCTCTGTCTTTAGAGGTATGATCACAGCTGATTTCTATGTTTTCACTTGATGCAAGGCAAAGGTCTTTGGATCTTCATGCAAAAAGTTACTGCTCACATAAATGCAAAGCAATCCAAAGCTAAGAGTACTTTCACTCTTCTTGAAAGTACTTGCTAAAGTTGGTAGCTGTGACTGAAAAAGGCAACTAACTCAGGCAGGTATATATTGCAAAGCTGTATGCAATGAAAAAAAAAAGTCTTATTGCCACTAAGCTTTTAACACTTTGAGGATTTTTTTTAAGTCTTGTTTCCCAAAATACAACATCATAAACCAATGAGAGCAACTGAGTTTCTGGAATTTACATTGAAATATACCTTCTATTCACTCTGTACAGATGCAAACAACTGGGATTCCTTATGCTGAAATGGCCTGCTATACAAGCACAATGAAATTAGATGCAAAACATTTTTCAAGAACATTAATTTTGTAAAATTATTTTTAATATATACTAGAAAAAAATACAGAAAAAAAATAGAAATTTTAGATTGATAGTTTATAACTTGACAGTCATGGGCCACATATGAAAACAGGCTGCCCCTCTTGATGGATCAATGACAGGAGGTATGTTAATATAGCAATAAGCCATCAATACAGCACACATAAGCTTTATACACAGAGCCTGGACAGGATGGCAGAGGGGAACAAAGGCAGGACTGTCTTCAGTTCAGAGAAATGCATCGCTTACTGCTTACTATACACTCTGGTATGCGGCTTTGACACTGAACTCATTGCTTATCTTAAGAATTCTTCTGACAGTATCTTTCAACTATGAAAGACATTTTTGAAGGGAAGAAATTATAAACCAACATCTTCTCCACTGTTCTGAGAGAAGAGGCTTTAGGAACATACCAGGAATCCCTTATCGGGATCCCTGTTCCCTTGCCCATTTCAAAATTCTCTGAATAATTTGGAACCTATTTTTCATCTCAGCCAAAACACAATCCAGAAGATGCCTTGACAGAAATTCTGAGATCACTATGCCTGGCACACTGCAGAATGACTTCTCTCACCACAAAATGAATGCAAGACCTTATCAGTCTCACAGGGTAGAACAACACCAGATGATATTTCCACCTGCACTCTCTTGCTCACTG
This sequence comes from Callaeas wilsoni, assembly GCA_013398955.1. Lineage (NCBI taxonomy): Eukaryota > Metazoa > Chordata > Aves > Passeriformes > Callaeidae > Callaeas > Callaeas wilsoni. The sequence goes on along the minus strand of VWPU01012470.1, from coordinate 10,690 downwards.
CTCCAGATGCTGAAGGGCATTACTGTAACTGCATAATATTTGTTTTCAATAGTGGGCTCAGCGCAAACTAAGTCTCTACACAAAGCCTTTCTAAACACACACAAAAAAAAGATGATGCATTCATACTGTTTAATAAACTTTTGTTTTATTCAAGCTCTTTCAAAGTTAGGCCACGTAAGTTGCATGTAAAATTCACCAGCTGCTACAAAGGCATTCCAGATTTCCATTTCCCCAGACACTGGGAGACAGGCACAAAGGAATACAACTCTCCATATATACAGCTTGAATATTGTCCACATCCACAATTGACATCCAGCCCCAAAACTGTTCCAAATAGTCTGTCAGTGGGGAAAAACGACCCTTCCCTATGTTAAAAAAAGATTAACTCTCACTATGAGTAGTAGCACTCCTCCAAGCCAGCCTCATGCTAGAGAGAATCTTCATCTGTATCGATGTCACTGCTTGGTTTGTTCAACCTCTCAAATTCTTCTCCATCCTACAGGAACCAGAAGCAAAAGAGAACAATGTGAGCAGAAGTCATCTTGTTACTAATACCACCAAAAACCAAATAAAAAACAAAAAAACCAAACAAAAAAAGTAAGGTTTATTCTGAAGGTATCACTTAAAGCAAAATCCAGGCCCTGTAATTTAAATCTCTTACTACTGTGTTATAAGGTTTAGGAAATACATACTTATAAAAAACATTCCCTGCATCTTTAATGCTTTTTAGTGACTCTCTGCCTAAAACAGACTGTAGCCCCTTCTTCCATACAATCGCAAAATGGTTTGGGTTGGAAGGTACTGGAAGGCTGCTAGGAGGTCTCCCTGGAGCCTTCTCTTCTCCAGGATGAACATCCCCAACTTTCTCAGCTCGTCTTCATAGGAGAGGTGCTCCAGTCCTCTGGTCATCTTCCACTGGACTCGCTCCAGCAGATCTAAGTCCCCAGAGCTGGACACAGTACTACAGGTGGGGTCTCACAAGAGCAGAGGGGCAGAATCACCTACCTTGACCTGTTGGCCACGCTGCTTTTGATGCAGCCCAAGATATAGCTGGCTTTGCATGCTCACATAGTGCTATTCGTTTCTACAACAGCTGCTTAGTTGTAAGTGCTAAAATAGATGACACCTGGCATACCAAAAATATATGAATTTGTGTTATTTATTGCTCATTAAACAACAACCTAAAAAGGCACCATGTGGAATTTCTGAAAAACATCTCTTCCCAGGTCAATGTTTGTCGGAACGCAGTGGGGACAGTGCTCTCTGCTGGTTACAATGTGCGTCCACGGCCCGACGTACAAAAACACTAACCCTTCCCATCAGGCGATTGCTCAGCTCAGCTGCATGACAGCTCTAACGGCAAGCCATCCCTGACACACTCTAGGTGACTAGATCACTACTCAAATCAGAACAAAAAACACAAGCAGGCCTGGAGGAAATATATAGCAAGGAAAAAAAAACCAAACCATGTTAAAACTCTGTATTTAAACATTACCATTTTGTCTTCAGCTATCTTTGACAGTTATGGTAGAAAGAACCTTAACATCAAACGTGTTAACTTCCTCATTATGTGGCCTAAGCTACACAGACTTACCAATTCTACTTTGGTACAATTATTTCCCAGGCATCAATTCCAATTTCTGCATGCCCTGGGCAAGTAAACTCTCTTGGTTATAAAGCTTTCAAGAAAAGATCTGTACAAAGCTGAAGTTGCTCACAGGACTGTCTACAGCCACAGCAGGAAAGCAATGCTTACCTAGGCTTCTCGATTTCAAAAAGTGGCATATGGAAAGCGATACCCAAGATTTTAATACTGTAGAACTTTGGCATTGAGGGATGAGTCCAGTCACACACAAGTTGATTCTTTCCAAACACTTCATAGCATAAACGGGGGTGAAATAAAAGAGAAACTACAGGAGAGAAGTACTAAAAAGCCTTACCCCACTTGACCTCTCCCATGCATCTCCTTTGATGAGTTTTCCCCTTTCCCGCAGAGTGGCATATTCCAGGCCTCTTGCTTTACTGGCATTATAAATGAATACGGAGAGAAGCACTACAGGAGCTTCCAAAAAGAACTCTAGAGAAGGCCTGAAGTCAAAGATGACGAAAGACACAGTGGTGATGATGACAGTGTTGATCTGAGCAGTCAAAACATGGAACATGTTGTCTCTGAACTTCAAGATGAAGGCAACAGACAGCCCCAGGAAAGCTGTGACGAATATAAGAGCCACGGAGAAGATGTTGTGCCCATAAAAGAAGCCACAGTTCTCTATCTGCCTCCGGCCCTTAGCCTGCAGTGCCAGCATGAGCCCGTTGAACAGCACCCCAAAGACATACAGTTTGCTGTTCTGCGTGAAGATGCTTTCCCCAAGCTGATCCACATCTTTCAGCATCTTTTCATTGTAGATGTTAGCCAGGGCAGACACAAAACACTGCACTAGAATAAGCAGATGGCCCAGGCTGAGGCGGAGAGGCTTCAAGGCTCCTGCCATGGTACTGGTCACATTCCACTGGAAGCTGTGAAGGAAACTTGGTGCTGCGCAGTTGCCCTTTTCCATGCATGCTTCCTCAGGTCCAGTAGAGAGAAGGCAGTGGTTAGATGGCCTAAAGAACATACTGTGATGAAATCCATGTGCAGCCAAGCTGTGCTGATGGCCTCCAGTTCCTCGAGTCAGGGCAACAATGGACAGGAATAAAATCACCAGAGACGCCCATTGTACCCAAGAGAGTCTTCGCCTAGTACACAAAAAAGCCACTACATTTAGAAACACAGTGGCATAAATTAAATGACAGAACATCCAGATCAAGAAAACATATAAAAGACATCATGCCACAGATAGAGAGACAGACAGGTGTAAAGAAAAGTCTTTTCAGAATACAATAAAATATCAAAATGCAACACGCTTTTCTATAGTAAAGGGGGCCGAGTCTGGCAATCAAAGAAGTACAAAATGAAGTATTCTGAAGAAATAAGGAAAAAGAAGGCCTTTCAAGACCACGTTATTTCTAGATACTGATTGCCTAAAGTAACTCTTGTCTCCATGGGAACAAAGGTCTGATGAATAAAGTAAAAAAATCACAGACATCCAAATAATTACCATCTTTCTTTGGAAAACATTCACTATACTGCTCTTTTCCCCCATGATTTGGAGCCCTTTTATAGTATTTTATGATGGTAACTTATAAATCTACAAATGTAATTCATAAGACTATTAGAATTATTTATACTGCTTTTCCACTCAAACAAAGCCTGTTTATCTTGGTGAAAATCAAAAATTTGGAAGATTACGTGAACTGTGACATCACAAGAGACACAAAACTAAAATGAGAAAAAGCATTTCAAGTCAGACTATCAGGCACTGATATTGGTATAACACCTATAGGAAAGGCTTACTTGTGCCATATTCAATACAAGCAACTTTTAGAGTGTGAAGTTAATACCCATTTCCCTGACAGACCTTTTTGAATTTAAATCAAACTATAAAGAGCACAAATTTGGCACAGTGGAACACACAGTCTGGCTTTTGTCAAACGAATAACGAACCAAAGGCACCTCCATCTTTCACTCTTATGTATCTCATTTCCTCTTACTAGACCACATTTACACTCAATTAGGAACCGCAGCAGACTAGTAAGAAGTACCGGCAATCATGAAATAAGATATTTAATGTGTAATTAAAAGCTTTCTTCTTACCACTCAATGACTATATAATCATGATTTCTACTGTTTTTTACTAGAGTTGACCAAATGTGTAGACATGTGAAGGGAGTACTAATAACCTATTATTTCCTACACCTTCAGACGTAGAAAACAAAACCACCTCTTCAAGCTGGTATAGCCACAAAAAAATAGAATTACTGCTCTCATCAGACAAAGAGAAAAAATATAGCTTAAATTCAAAGCTAGGAAGTTTTAAATTTAATTTACTTGCAAATACTACTTACTTTAGCACTATCCTGAAGAGAAGAGCTGTTGTTATAATGACAAAATTTGAGAAGAGTACAGCCATTGCCTTGAAAGAGAAGGAGAGGAGCAAAGTTATACTCCAGACACACTGTGGACACCAAAACTCTACAGACTTCAAGTGTTCGCCTTCCTGCAAGGTGCCAGAGTGAAAAGCACTGGTACTGAATTTTCTTCCCCATCCAACTGGTACAGTAACACATCCGTAAAATGATATTCAAGTCCCATTTCAAAATCTCAAGGAAACCACAGAGCCCAAGCTCCATTGCAGTGGGGAGAGCTGTACTGAAATGAAGATGTGAGGAAACCAATGCAACAGAAAACTTACTTATCAGAGAACAGTTTAGTTTTCTGTCAGATCACTTCCCCAGCTGGGCTGACCAGTCAACTGCAAAAGCAGCTGTGTTGGCACAAAGGAGGAAGTTGCTCCAAAATGAGAATAAGCAAAGAATAAAGCAAGGTGAGGTTGCTCCTGGCTACAGTGCCATTTGCACTGTTCATGAAATTCCAGACTTGGACAAGGCACTTGCAGAAAACAAACTTCTTGTATGTCAAGTGCTTTTGCTGCAGAGTTTATCAAAGATAAAGAGGTGCTTGGCTTGAATGTTCAAGACTGCAACTGTAATTAAAAAAAAATCATCTATTTCAAATTACAACTGAAGACAACTCTAAAGCTTCTGTTTAATTTGGGAATAACTATATAATAACATCAGTGCTCTAATCCACAGCCATGATCCCAAGCTGCAAACTCCTCGTGGCAAGGATTGTATGTTTTGTCTCTGTATTAGACACTCTGTACCGGGACACCAGACCAAGAAGAGGCTCTTAGGCACTCCAGTTACCAGTAAAGATCAGAATCCATTAGCACCAGTAGGAAAAAAAAAATCCTCTTTTTGAGGGTGGGGGATTTTTTTGCAAACTGTGTGTTATTCCGGACTGCCCTGTATAGTCAGTACACGTACAAAAGATCCAGACATCTGAAGTTTTTGGTCCAACTGAGCCAAAATTTTAGACAATTGAGCCTTTTTAGACAATTTTACACAAAAGCATATATGGATTCAGAAGTACAAAACACAGACTTTATCTTGAATTTTTTCATCATTTCTGCATTTCCAATTCTGCTATAGCAGAGTCTCTTTCATTCACCAGAGGAAAAGCACAGACTCTTTTCCCATTATCTTCATTCCACACTATCCCAAAATACTGTCTGCTGAACAATAATTCTAATGAAACAGCACAACACAGGGTCTCAAGTAAGCTGAAGACTTACTGACAATGAGACATCTGCCTAAGAAAACACATCTTAATTTTCCACTTTGCAAAATTAAAACTCAGTAAATATTCATGTTAGGCACAGTGGAAGAAGAAAAATATTGAACAAACAAGGAAATCTGGCAGAAATCACTCTGGGGAAAAAAAGAGTCTTTACACAAAATGTAGAAGTGTTCCATGCACACTCTGGTTTTGCTTTATAGTCAGTGCTCCCCATCCAACATCTCTGGTAACATAATATGAGCAAAATCTTTAGAAGGATAGTTAAAAAAATTAGTTTTGAGACACTTTGTTCTCTGAAACCTCAAGAGACCTCTGTCCTAGATGAAAAGGAATATCAAAGTTCCCCATGCCACTAATCTGCACGTCACAAGCAAAGTCTCAAAAGGCAAGTTCCAAGGAAATTTAACCACTAAAAAGTATCCACAGTTATAGCTGAAGTTTCAAGCAAAAAAATCTCAACAAAGCAACTCTTCACTTCCAGGAACTGCTCACCTGGACACTACTTAGTCCCAAAACTACTTTGTATTTAAAGTCACATGACCATGTTCAGTCAGGTATGGCCATCTTCCTTTTAAGCATCTTCACATTTCACATTCGTGGTCTCGTACACTACCAAGATATTCTATCTTAGAGATATTTAGTTCTCTCTTTTAATGCTTCTTTATCATAATAATGTTACATTTTCAGCTAACCATCATAGAATTTCTCCAATTAAAAGATGCTAAAAGTTCTAAAAAGAGGAATCTTAGAGCATATGTTCTGAGGGGAGAGAAACAAGGTGTCTGGGTGTGTGTGTATGTAAAATGAAAGCTGTGCATATTACAAAGGATTACCTTAACTGAACCAAATGAAATTGCTTAAGAGAAAAATAGCCTTTACATAACCTCCTATGCATCAGGCTTTGCTTTTACAAATATTATGGCTGAATTTCATTCTTAAAACTAAAAACTAAAAGAACACACAAACAAACATACCAAAACAAAAAACCAAACCCAACCCCAACCAACCAAAAATCACCCCCACCAACAAAAAAAAAGATCCACCAACAAAAAAACGCCCATACAACAAACCACAGAACCAAGCAGCTGTGCATGTTATTTTAAGATATCTGACTCTTGCTTTTATTAGGTTTTTTTCAGCTAGGTCCTGTTCTAGACCTTGACTGGTCTGTCCCTGGCAGAAAATATACACCTAAGAGAACAATATTTTAAAGAGAAATTCTGACAGAGAAGGTAGAAAACGATTTATTTTTAATGTTCAACAGGGGCAGCCACAGTATTTTATAGCAAGCACAAACCATCTGTTTCCATCTTACTGCAAACATAGATTCTGAACCAAAAAAAGTATCATAATACAAAAATAAAAGCAAGCACAAAACCTGTACAATTTCCTGAGCATATGCAGGTTCATCCAAAAGGATGAGGGTAGCTAGAAGAAAGTACCAACTAAATTTTGCACCTAAGCACAGCTAACAAACAAATGGAAAAATTAAGTCAGTTTTCTTCCTCCCCTCCTCAGTTTCTGTTATACTTATTCCCTTTGAGAGATTACGTTTATAATCACTTTATGTCACATTCATGGAGTGGTAAAAGCCACACAGGAAAGTGCAGTTCAAATAACAGCAAGAGAAACAAATGGATTGAAAGAGAAATACAGAGTTGAAGAAGGCAAAGGAGGAAAAGTACCAAGAACATACTCACTTCTTAAGCACTGCATCCTATTTCTAAATCACTTTGGATGGAGAAAATATAAACACTCTGCTGAAACCTGTACAACACTGACTAGGGGGCAAGAGAATGGGAAGGTAACAGATTATTCTTTCACCTGCCAGTGTTAAAACAGCAGATAGCCTCAGTAACAATCTTGCCTTGCCAGTGTTACCACGGTAGAGAGTCTAAGAGCAGTATTACCCACTAAGGCATTAAAAGTCATATTATTCAGTATTAGTATACTTACTGGCTGGAGGTAGGAGAGTACATAGAAGACAATCAAGTTATCCAAAAAGTAAAGAAAGGCAGGAATTGACCATTTCATGGAATTACATACATTCTTCCACGAAAAACATTCATAGAGATGATCCTTACAACTCTTTTCTGAAAGGGAAAAGAAATCAGTAAGAAAGACATCATTCTTATTACTGAAAGCCCATTCCCTTGCAACAGAATAGGTACCACTGTTCTCTTCTGAGGAACACCATTAGACTAAAAGCACTTGGGTTCCACAGTTCTCTGGCAATACAGGAACCTGTGTTCCAGGGTAGAACACAGCTGGAGCAGCAACCCTGTGTCTGTGGTGTTCACCTCCTTGCTTCAGCAGAGAAAACGTCACAGAATCTGTGACATCCATAAGAGCATTTGCCCACTGGGAACAAAAATTCAATTGTCAACCATTCTTTGAGGGCCAAAAAGCACCCCAGAGTCCCCACACAATAGTGACATCCTTACTGGGTGTGACTTCCTGTTGATTATTGATCAAATCTACAACAGGAGCAATGACACAGACAGTGGATTCCTTCATAGAGCACCCAAAGGTCAGCCAGTAAAGTCAGAAGTACAAAATAAACCAGAACTCAGTATTTGTAGACCACAGCACATGATCTGGGTATAAAGAGAACATACAGGAAGAAAGAAGAGAGAAAGGACAAAGCACAAAGAATGACATTTACTTAGGTATTCAGGACACAAACTTTAGAAGGAAGACTGTGATGAACTTTAGAGTACTCCAGAGGTGGTGCCAAAAGTACTTTATTAGCATAGATTTAAAACTACCTAATATTATCTAATCCTCTTCTGAAGCACCAACACATTGAGTTCAGCAAAACTCAGACATTGAGATTAAAAAAAAAAAAACAAACAAAAAAAAGAAAACCAGAAAACATGCCACCAGCAGTAGGCAATGATGGCAAACACTGATTGAATATATTTTCTGTCTTAGGTAAGTCTGTACTAAATGGTGAAGGTGAAAATTTTATTAGCTTGCCAGAGCCATGACTGTTTCCTGGAGAAGTAGACAAAACCAACAGTTCAATTTAACATGAACCTCCAGTGCCTAACACCCTCTTCCAATTTAAATATTTGTTCTCTACCATTTTGAAACGCTATGAAGTTAATCTCTCAGAGTTTTTACATCAGCACAGAAAAAAAAGAAAAAACAAAAATCACCTGCAATGCAAAACCCGTGGCAAGTGGAGAGTGTCATCTATCATTCAAAAAAATGTGTTTGTAGGACAGCAAATCTTAGAAAGTCAACACATTTTAGTTATTTCAAACATAGGTACTTACCTTTTTTCCTATTCCAGAGTGCCAACACCACACATAGGAGCAGTTTTACTACTTCGGAACATATGTTCACTGTTGTAGGAAGGTAATCATACTTGTTATCTGTGGGATTCAGCAAATGAGAGAGTACACAATCAGCTTCTGCCTCCTGTACTCATAATTAAAGCAATAATCTATTTTAACCACTCCAATCTCAATTTTAGTCAATAAAGGGTTTGCTAGAACTTCTGTTGTTAATGTTTCAATGTTTATGATATACAACTTCCTGAATGGCCTCTTTTCTGAGTTGAAATCTTTCCTCATTTGGTTCCAGTTTACTGTAGAAGTTTTTTGGAAGAACTTAAGAATATGGCTGTTTAAAAAAAAAAAATTAAAATGGGAATGTTTTTCCCAAAGAGCAATATGGTATTTTTTAACCCTCACAAAAAAATGGCTTCCAGGATGACATAACCTTCTTTTAGGACTGGCAATACCAGTCAGTTTTAGCATGCCCACTAGGATACCACTTCTCTCCTAAGCCTGTTGCAAGAAAAACATTTCAATCGAATAATGTACCACCAATCTAGTCGTGGAAGAGTTAGCTATAAAATAAATCACCTGCCTCATCTTTTAATGGCAGATCATACACCTTGCAGCCCAAGTTTTACCTTTACGGTAGACCACTGGCTAGACAGAAGTTTTCCAGTGCAGAAACACGTCTATAAATATAATAGGACGTTTATGCAAAGAACTCTGCAGATGAAGAAGTAGGGCTTTTTGGGTATGTTTTAGCCCAAACAGCAATGCTTTCTTATTCAAGGTACATCATGGGTATTGCCCAACAGTACCTTCATTGGCAGAATACTTCATCAGGAGGATTCGACTTGAGCCCAATGCAATGAAGACTCCTCCAAGCAGAAAGGTCTGGCTGGTTGTCTTGGAGCAAAGGGCAAATCGACTGCACCACTCCAACTTCATTCTGCTGCCTCACCGTCAGAGCCCTTTGGATGGCAGGATAAAAAACCACTATAAACAGTACTTCCAGAAACTGGTTACACAAGGCAAAAAAAGTGCATTTTACTGCTTTGTGTTAATTTATACAAAGATGCTTACATCACAGAACAAGCCATGATCTTGTTCTACAACTACTGTTTTCTTATTTAAAAAAGAAAAGATTGAGCTCAATCTATGACCAAACACCACCACATCAGCTAGACTATGGCACCAAGTGCTACGTCCAGTCTTTCCTTAAAGCACCTCCAGGGATGGTGACTCCATCACCTCCAACTCTAGTGTATAATCATCCTTTCTGTGAAGAAATTCTTCCTGACGTCCAGCCTAAACTTCTCCTCTTCTCCAGTTGCTGGTTGCCGGGGAGAAGAGGCTGACTGCCCCCCGGCTACAGCCTCCTTTCAGGTTGAGTGGTAAGGTCACCCCTGAGGGAAGGATATGCTACAAGGACGGTCAAAGGGGGATAAACGATGTATACACAGGGATTCCGAAGGTGGCACAAGGAGGTTGGTTCCTGAGAAGCCTGCATCTACAGCATGTGGATTAGCTAGAAGGATTAAATATTTCACTTGCTTATTTTTCTTTATTTTTTTTAAAGTGCTCTTGCTCCTAATCCCAGCAAGGAGAAGCGCTGCAGCAGCGGAGCGAGACCAACCCCTAGGAGCTGACCAGGCTCGTTCCCAGCAGCGAGGAACGCACGAGGCAGCCGGAGCCGAGCACGGGAGCCGCGTCCTCCGCCTCCAGCGCCACCGTTACTCGCCCGACCCGTTAACGGGCCCCGGGGCCTCAACAGCCGGCCGAGGGGGGAGCAGGGACAGAAAGCCCCTCTGCGCCAGCTGCGGGCTGGGGTCCGTCCCATGGTGACGCTCCGTCCCATGCCGGCAGGGCGACCGGAGCGCGGCGAACGGGAGCGGGGAGACAGCCACCTCGCCACCTCCTGCGCGGCGGAGGAGGAACACCGGCCGGGCTTTGCCGACCGCCTCCTGCCACGTCGCTGCTTCAGGCTGCAGCCGCGAGCGGCGGGGCGGCGGCCGCGCGGGGCGAGCGGGGCTCCGAGGAAGCAGCGCTCAGTGCTCGGACGCCGCGGCCAGGCGCACCCCGGCACATCGGGCCCCGGGAGGCTGCGGCGGCGCGGTCCCCCTCACTCATCCCGGCCGCCCACGGCCCGGGTCCCCCCAAGCCC
>VWPU01012469.1:10049-37770 GCA_013398955.1 Callaeas wilsoni | reverse complement strand
CGGCGGCTGCCGGGAGCGGGGCTGGCGGGCGGGGTGAGGCTGCCCCGGGGCCGCCTTCCCCCGGCCCACGCCCGCCGGGGGCGCCCGCAGCCAACAGGATCGCATTTTGGGACATCAGAGGCTTTCTGTTCCTCTTACCCCAGGCTTGTTTAGAACTTTCCGTGAAGATACACGGCAGGGTGTAAAGGCTCCTGCCACCAGCCTGCCCTCTCCGCTAGAAGGGGCTCACGCAGCCCAGGTGCTGGGCTGGGAGTTCTGCCTGCTGGGCATCTCTCCCCGACGTTTGGCTTGGAAACAGGTTTTGTTTCAATGTCTTCCGTCAGTATTAACTGCCCATGCTGGTGTTGGGTACTGTAAACACTTAGAAACTGCGATACTTAGTCAACTCTCATTAGGTCACGAGCCCACCCCCTAGCTTGTTCTGTGACTGGATCCAGTGGCACAGGCTGCAGTGGAAGCAGCACAGCTTTACTCCTAAATGTGAAAACTTGGTGTGAACTGGAGCAAGTAAAGTCAGTAGATGCTGAATCTTTTATTCTATCTGAGGTCGAGGGTGTGTTTTGTGTGAACTTGTAGAAAACGTCTCAGAGAGACTTATTTCTTAGAACAATTCTTGCCTTTTGTGTGAAAATAACAGCATGTGTGACAAAAAGAAAAAAAGGAAATGAAACCTCCAGAAGTCTCAAAAGCCTTATGTGGTGGGGAAAAAAATAATTTCTAACCTTTCTTACTTTATTCCACTGATAGTTAAGAGATAACCAGATTTTTCTGAATATTCCTCATGCACTTTCTGCAGTAGTTTTAAAAATAAGTCATTATTAGGCTTCAGAAGGCTGAATCAGACATAAATGGGCATGTTTTTTCTGTTACCTGTGTGTCATCAGCTCAGGTATGTGATTTTCAAATTGCTTTGCTAGCAATAAGAATCTATGTGGGTAATCTATTTTCGTAATAAAACCATAAAATATCATTGCTAAAAATAAAAGTTCTCAAAGTAATTTAGATGTACGTTTTGTAATCTGTGTTACCGGTACAGGTGAAAGGTATATCTTAAGGGGAATTGTTGGGAAGTACACAGACATGGAAATAAAGCACAGCAACTTCCTTATTGCACAGAATGACTTAAAAAAACAAATGAAGAAACATGCTATGGAGGTATTTCTTGCCTTCGTGCTGGCAGGTTTGTCTTTGACAATTGGACTTGATCTCAAAGGTTTCTTCCAGCCTTGATGGTTCTATGATTCTATAACTAATCTGGATTTTTAGCTATTTTTGATGAGAATAACTATAACTTGCTCTCATCCTTCTATAAGTCACTCTGGAGGCCTATTACTTTTTTTCCCTTCTCCTTTTCACAGATCTCCGGGATGGTTTTTGCCAGGTGGGATTTTTTGTAAGCAAAGGCTGATGCTGTGAGAGTGTCAGCAGAATCGGGGTGTTGGTAACAGAGCCGGACCCCTCAGTGATACGCATTTACACAGGTGATTGTGGCCCCTTGGTTGAGTGCCACGTTTCACAGGATTCATTTGAACAACTCCCAGCTGATCATTCCAAAAATCTCAGGGATGGAAAATAGAACCCCTCAGCAGCATAGCTGAAAAATCATTTAGTGTTATTCATCGTTTGTGCTGAGTGTGTGATTCATGTGCTGGATAAGAATGTGCATTGTACCCACTGTTACTGGTGCCTTGAAGCCACCCAAGCATGGGCCGCCTTTCTGTGGCCCTAAATAGGAATATCTGTGGGGTGAAGCTGCCCTGGAGTGTCATCTGGGGTTGCAGGTTCACTTTTTATTTATGTTTCTTTTCTTTTACCACGAGGAATACAAAGTGGAAAGGTGAATAATACACTTGAGGTTAATAAGACTCTTTCTGAAACTCTGTGTTCTAGAGAAGTATTGTGTTAATGATCCCATGAGAACAAATTTAAATAAAGATTGGAGGAATTGAAACAAGATTGACTTCCCCAGGAATTTTGTGAGAACATTCTCTAATTTTTTTTTTTTTTTTGGTTGAGAAAGCTTTTATGACACTTGGAAATGTTTCAATGAATTTTATGGATCACAGCAATCCCAGGTGGAAAAACAGGAAGACAGACATGCTGAGGAGGAGAGAATGGATGATTCTACCAGAGCACAGCAGTCACACGCAGGGAGTGTGGTAAGTTCCACTTACATATCATTTGTCCAGTGTTCCTTATCCACAAAAGCAGCTATGCCTTGGAGAGGCTGACCTGGAACAGAGGCTAGACAGAGTGACAGGATAAAGGGCAGGGATTTATGGAAAGGCCTTCACAGGGTGCACCTTGGGCAGTGCAGGAGTCTTGCAGAGACTGCGCCCAGAATGGACACAGCCATACGTTTTTGGGATAGATATCAGTTTTGTCCATTTGCATATCAGAGGTTAATTGTCCAATTACAGCTTCAGGCAGTGCAGTCCCATTCTCTCAGTTTGCTCCCCCCCAACTCACTTTTGTTTACATTTCTCAGGGCCTGAAACAGTGAGGTGTCCTTGATTCCCAGGCCTGGAGAGGAATTGTTGTGTCTGACCAAAATGGGAAAGCAGTAGCTAACACTCTGTATGGAGTTTATAGTTATACCCTACAGAATTGCAGGATTATGAATATATGAAAAATATAAAAGCTAAACTCCTAAAGCATCAGCAGCAGCTCTCGGTCTGTGATAAGCAGGGAAGCCAGTGCCATATTCTGTTTCCCAGGATGCTGGAGATCAGTCTATCACATTTAGTAACACCATCCATTTCCAGGACAATTTTTCTTTTGTATGGTTTCTCTTCCTGATGCCACAGCTCAAAAATGCTTCTAAACACTCAGGGAAGTTCTGAGTGATTGCTTTAATTCTGGGGGAGATCTCATGTTCAGCTCCCTGGTACCTTGTGCTGTGGCCTGTGCATTGTGCAGGCAGCTCTGGGTCAGTACCAGAGATCTGCAGCCAGGTCCTCTGCAGCCATGCCAGGAATGTTGCTTTGGGCAAAATGTCATCTTAAAGTAGCTTTAGAAAACTTCACTTAAGTCTATGTAGAATGTGTTTGGTATAGGATAAACATGCTTTACCGAGTTTAGGAGCTGGAAAAGCACTAGTCATTTGGTAAAAGTGATTGTCAGCAGTTACACTAGCACAGCTTCTGAACACAGAGCAAATTGATTTATTACCAGTTCCCCACTGGCATTAATCCAAAGGCTGACAGGGGTATTTTTCATTTGTTTGTATTTTTAGTCTTGCTGACCAGAGAAATTACTTAGTAATAGTTGGTAGAAGTTTTAAGATGTGTGGTTTTCTGGGGAGATAAAATATGCCAAAATGGCGTAACAAGCTATATTGACACAAAAGCAGCTGTATATAATCTATACAGTGTTGGCAAAAAGGAAAAAGGCAATGGGCAGGCCACAGGTCTGGGACAGCAGAGCCAGTCTTTTCCTTACCCTGTTTCTTGCTTCATCTGTGCCCATTGCAGTGGTGTCTGTGTGGCCCCTTGTTCAATTTGAGGATACTCCTGCTCCCAGAGGAGAACATTGGCCTTTGGCAAAGGCCCTGGGAACACCTTGGCAGTGACTGTAGCGTGCTGGGGTATCCCTGAGTCCAGCTGCAGTGGAGTGAGTGAAGGTGATGCAGGCATCCCTGCTAAGCTGCTTTGGGATAGCAATTCGTAAGAGGCACCACCCCAATGCTTTGCTGGCTTCTGTGTGTTGCACCCTGCATGGTGCTCAGCTGGAGCTTTGTCCAGTCTGTAGTTTTTCATACCTCTGCATGAAATGAGAAGAAGGGAAAGGAGAAAGGCAAGAAAAATCTGTATCTCTGTGTCAGACTAAAGGAGAAGTTCCTTCTGGTCCATGCAGAGTACTAGAAGGGCTGGTATTAAAGTCCCTGTCCAGGAACTGCAGATTATGCTCTCTACTAGAGTGAACTAATTTTTCACCCTTAGAAGAGCCTTCCTTTGATTCAAGTAAAAATACATGAGGAAAGACTGTTCCTTATCTCTACAAATGATTAATCCAGGGATAAAGGTAGTGCGTCCTGTATCTGAAAACTCTTTCTCTCTGTCCTTTTATTGTGGTGTTGTTGCTATCCCAGGCCAAAAGAAAGCATTTTTAAATTTGTGGGAGAAGGAGAGTGAATGTCTTGGAGCTCAAACAGAAACATAGCAACGTGTTCCACGGTAGGTAACAGCAAAGAACTTCGCGGGGTTGTTTTTCTGTCTCTTGAGCTGTACGAGCAGGACCTCATCTCCCCTCTCCGGCGGTGCATTTCCGTGCACAGCCCGTTCGGGGGGAAGGGAAGGGAAGCAAAGCCAGCGGCCCCGGCGGGTCCCCTGACACGGGGATCGAAGGCGGCACCGGGCGGCGGGAGGGGCGGGTGGCGGGGCGGGGCGGCGGCTCCCGGGCACCTGGAGCGGGACAGCCGGGGCCGGGCAGCCTCTCCTGGCGGCCAGGTAGGGAGCGAGGTAAGCGGCCGGGACGGGCAGCTCCGGGGCTCTGCGTCCCGGAGACGGCGGGCAGGGCCGGGGGGCTGCAGCGGGCAGCGCTTTCGGCAGGGTCCGAGCGGGGGCTGCGCCACGGCGGGGCTGGAGGGCGGATTGTCCGCGCAGCGGAGCGGGAGGAGCCACCGCACCCCGACAGGTGGCTGCCGCTTACAAACGGCCGCTGCTCGTTCACAGTGATGGAGCCGTAAGTGTCGGACTGCGGGCATGGCAGGGATGTACTCGGCTTCTGCTCTCTGAAAGGCGAATAACCACCCAGCGCGGTGCCCAGAGCTTGGTGTCAGCCCTACCGGACGGCCGGCACCTCACAGCTTTATTGCCCCGTTACTCACATCCGAGCTTCCTCTGCCTTCAGCTGGAAGGGCTGGCCCCATGGAAGGTTAGCAGCCACACTTCCCTGAGGTGTTTAGCCAGTGTGTCACTCTTCACTCTGCGGTGTGGCACCCGCCTGCCCGGGATCACAGCCTAGAGAGTGACATTTCACTTTGCTGTAGGCTGCATGTTGGTGTATGCTAGCTAGTGAATGGATCTGGCACTGTATTTTCCAAGTAGCAGGCTGTGAGTTTTTTGTGTTACAATAGGTAACGGGAATTTGTATTAAATAGGTGGGGAAAATCTCAGGCTTCAGTATTTGTGTTCTTTGTGACCCTTCCCTCTGTCACTCCCTCAAAACACACAGACTTACTATTTAACCTACAAAGGCTGAAACCTTTCTGTGCAGAATACTTAATGTACATCTAAAAGCCAAATCTTCATGTCCTGGATTTTATTGCTAAGCCTCTGTCATTAGTAATGCTCTGTTAGAGCAAACCTGCAAGCAGCGGTGCTGCACGGGAGCTGTGCTGCCTGAGTGCCAGCCCTGCCTGAGTGCCAGCCCTGCCTGAGTGCCAGCCCTGCGAGCCGCGGCAGCCTGCTGCTGCTCTGTGCCGCAGGAGCAGCCGCTCCGTGCCTCTGGAGCCGCGCTCAAGGTGCGATGGTTCGGGTGTGGGTGCGTGTCAGTCCCCGCTCACACGACACAGCCCTAGTGCGGGATCAGGGTACCAGCAGGCTGCAGGTGCCGAGGAATGTAGCTGAAACGGCACCTCTGCTGGGCTGATGGGTCAGTACTCCACCCAAAGCAATTGATCGCTAATTTTTTGAGAGTTTTTTCTTTTAGTTTTGGGTTTAGTCTTTTGGTGCTTTTTTGTTTGGTTGGTTGTTTTTTTCCCCCAAAGTATGTTTGGCAGAAGGACTTTTACCCTGGAAAGTGATAAAGTGCTGAGGTGGTGTGGTATGGCTGTACAGGCAGATATAAGAGGAACTAGAACTTTACACTGGTGTCCTCCTTCCCATTTTGGGGAAAAACTCTCTTATTGTGACTTGTATAATCCATAGGTTGTGTATGTTCATTGTAGAAGAGACCCTTAACATACTAATAGGCTACATTGGATTTTAATGGAGCTGCATTTTGTCTGGAAAAAAAAAAAGTATTCAGTTTATATGAAATTATTTGTCAAACAATTTGAAAACTGCATATAAGGGTTTTGAAGAGTTAGGAGAAACCTGTGACAAAACCTGGTTCCCCCTAGCCATGTTTTAGTTTCTTGGTATTTCCAATATGCTGACAGATAAATGTTTTGTTTTCCTTCAAGGTCCTGTTAAATGCTGTTTGTGCAAATAGTAACAGGACAACAATATCCTTAACAGGAAGTTAAGCCAGAAATTGCAAACAGAACAATGCCCTTTTTCAGTCCAAGATCATGGAGTGTACGTGAACCCCTGTTTATTATCCAAAATGGTCATATGTGTAGTCTTCATAAGCTTTTCCACTTGAACTGGTGAATGATACTCCTGTAACTGATACTGCTCATTAAAGTACAATTTGCAGGTTGCAAGTGGAGAGGTATCCATTCCCAGTGCGGAATAAACAGAGTTTTCTTTTAAGTCAGAACTGTTCTAGTAAGCAATATCTTCTAATAGACTTGGTCTTGTTGGCTGCCTTTCCACTGAAAGCAGAAAATTAATTCCAACCAGGTACACAAAACTCACTCACTTCTTTTTTTCTTTTTTTTTTTTTTTTTTTTTTGGTAAGCAGTTATTTCCTTCAAATACGAGTAGCTGGCAATGCTTGTTGATAGACTTTAAAAACTTGTTTTGCAAAGCTAGATTTAGTCCTGCTAAAAGCAAAGAACGTGACAGTCTGCAGTTTGGAAATTTAGTCACAAGACTGACTTGTACTGATATGAAATGATTCTTGCTTCAGCCCTTTTTTCTCCATAAGGGTCAGACTATGAGCTAGGTAATGTTTTTCAAGGGTTAAAGAAATAATGTAGAGTTCTGTTTCTTAATCTCGCTAATCTTGCCTGTCTTTTCCAGGTATACTGTTCTTGCTCTTCAGTTCCCTCTTTCTAATTTTAGTAGTTATATATCTCAGTGCTTATGATTTGCCCAATGAATTAAGTTTGCACTTGTGGTCAGAGTTAGGAGAACAAAAGCAATAAGGCAGCAAACACAGAGAGTTGCTCTCAAAGGAGCCTTCAGGGAAAGGATTAGGTCATTCAAAGTCATTGTCATACGTACTTCAGTCCACAGGAATTGGATCTGTGGGGCCTTTTGGGTGGAGAAGCAGGGATGTGTGTGCTAGATTAGGGAGAGTACTATGAATTTCACAGAATTAGTGAAGTATCTGAACTTTCACCCACTCCCTTTATGCAAAAACTGTATGTGCCTCTACTTTAAAACACTTTACTGGACACTAAAATGTAACTACATATTGTAACGATTTTTTAGATATTTCTGGGGCATGTTTATAATGCAAGTTTCTAAACTCAGGTGAAAAAGTAGAAACCTGCTCGAGACACTGCAAACACAAGGTATTTGGCAGTCCTTCCTCAAAAACCTCATCTGAGCAACCACAGGTGATACAAAGGATTTAACTTGCAAACAAAGCGAACATGATGAAAATACTGTAGTCTTACTCTGTTCTGGGGGAATTACAAGAGGAATGTTAAATGGAAGGGATAAGGCAAAAAAGTGAGTAGGTGGTGCAAAAAAATGGATAAAGAGTAAATAAGGAGCAGAGCTCATGATGCTGAAGAGCAGCTGGAGGCAAACAGACACTCTTGCTTCCTTCTGCTGGCTGCTTTCTGGAGCCCACTCTTACCAGGAACAGCTGAGGAATAGGGAGAGTGGGATCTGGATTCTGGTAGGTGCCATTGCACTACGGGACTAGGAAGTCCATTCATTTGGGCTCCAGATCCAACAAGCTGTTGGGAGAGACAGCAGCATGGTGACAGTGAGGGGGATGCTGTCACTCTCACTTCCCAATTTGTTTCTCTCTCCCTATGCAATAGTAAGCAAATGAGTCTTTAGTGCTGCTGCATGTCATCTGTCACTGGGAAGACCTCTTGTAGCAGAGGCACAATTTAGATTGTTGAAATTGAATTCGAGGTCTAAAATAGCAGAGTTGATGTTAGTTCCTGTAACTGACCCTGCTGACATCAAGAAAACCACAATGGGAGGCCTGTGAAGTGGCGTTTGTTGGTGCTGGTTGGGTACTTTGGCAAGAAGCAGTAAAGACAAGTGGATTTTGCTTCTGTATGATTCACGCTGGTTCCATTGCTAATACATCAATTAGAGATGAGGCTTTCTCTCGTGTAGTGTTTGATTAGTGTCAATTCACAGGCCCTTTAGATTTTCTAAAAGGCTTTCCTGGTTTATTGCAAAAGGGTTGAAACTGTTGGGACTGAGACAGTGAAAGAGTAGTGATCAGTACTGGAACCTAGCTGCTGATGCCGAATGTAAAACTCTGGCTTGTCTCTCAAACTCACTTTTGGCTTCTGGAAATCAGTCTGATTTTTTTTCATCATGAAGATGTGTGGGACATGTTAAACAGGACAGGGACTCATGAATAAAACTTGGGTAACAGTGAAGCCCTGTCTAATCATACCCTACAAAACGAAACTATCTTTATAGAGATAGAGCACTTTCAGCCTTCTGAATCACTTCTTCCATGAGTTCTATTCCCTTCATTCCACACTATCATCTATCATGTGGTTCTGGAATTCGCTGTTTCTATTCCACTTCAAGATGTGTGTAAATAGGATTTACTTCAGGAAATATTTTTTACTAAGGGATTACAGGTAAGGAGCTTGAAGGTCTAAGTGGCTTTCTGGAAACGATGCCAGGACAAAGTGCAATTTTGGTAAGACGTTTGTGTTTGTTTTATTATATTCTACATGAGGATTAGTGTCTGTAGCAGAACGTTACCTGCACAGGAAGGGATTAAACTAACTTGGAATATTTTGTCAAGGCTGTTGGCCTGTGACTTGAAGGCAGTTATTTTTCTGGGAAATGATCCAGAAGTATGAGTCTTCACTGCTCCGAGTTTCCTGGTCTATACCATTACAGGGTTGAATGATTTTAGCAGAAAGGACCCACTCTCCACAGATCTTCTAACTTATTTACGTATCAATGATCATCAAACCCACTGGTCTTAAACCCTTCTGTACTCCAGAGAAGGGGCACAGGATTTGTTTGGTTCAGCAAGGTAAGTTGCTTGCTGAAATCCAAAAATGTAATCCACAAACGGACGCCACTCTGCAAAGGGAAGATTTGTCAAGTTCCTGCTTTCTGTCTTTCACAAATGACCTCTGTCCTCCAGCTATTTTTTTTCCTTCTAAACATTTTTTTAAAGGGAAAACTAAGTCTAAATGTCCTATCTTTTCCTGGAGCTATGGTTTGCTGCATTCCATCATAGGTTGAAAAGAGGAAAAATATGATTTAATTTGAGCATTACCTGCTTTGGGTTCTTTGCAGTGAGCTATGACTGGTCAGAAATGTATAAACTGCCAGATTTTAATTTGCCTCAGCATATGTGGAGAATTTATTTCCTTAAACTTTAGTGAGTGGAGAAAGGACAGAGTGGTTTCAGATGCTGGGTTCAGTGTTAGACTGTAAGTGTACCGGTGGATTTTCACAGTAATCCTGGCATGCAGTGCTTCATAAGACTCAAAGAAAATAAAGTGGATAATGACAGAACCAGCAGAGAATTCATCTTGGGCTTTTTTTGAGTTTCTGATGAAGCCTTTGAGTATAAGCCTCAAGGTCTCTCGAATGAGTAAGAGAAGGAAGTGCTGGATACATTTTCCAGCCAGGCTGATTCGTTTCTTCTGGTTGGTTGACGTCAGCAAGTTGGTTGATATGGATGGCCGATGCTTGCTGCCAGTTTCTTCTGGGTAATGCTGAGTCTGCACAATCCATACGCTTCTGATGCCTTGGAGAGGCTGACCTAGAACAGAGGCTGACCTAGAACAGAGGCTGGACAGAGGGAAAGGATAAAGGGCAGGGATTTATGGAAAGGCCTTCCCAGGGCACACCTTGGGCAGTGCAGGAGTCTCGCAGAGACTGCACCCAGGATGGACAGTGTCACATGTTTTTGGGACAGGTATCAGAGGTTAATTGTCCAATTACAGCTTCAGGCAGTGCAGTCCCATTCTCTCAGTTTGCTCCCCCACAACTCACTTTTGTTTCCATTTCTCAGGGCCTGAAACAGTGAGGTGTCCTTGATTCTCAGGCCTGGAGAGGAATTGTTGTGTCTGACCAAAATGGGAAAGCAGTAGCTAACACTATATATAGAGTTTAGAGTCATACACTAGAGAATGACAGGATTACAAATATATGAAAAACATATAAAAACTAAAATCCTAAGGCATCATTTCCATCAAAATGTCTGTGCTCTCTACAGCTTCAATTAAGCCCAGGCAAGCTGGCAAGACATTTAGATCAGTGCTCAGCTATCCAGCTGCCTTGCTGGCAAGCTTCCCAGCTTTCTGGATAGCTGGGTCCGAGAGAGTCGGGTTCCTGAGAAACCAGTTTAAAAAAACAAAAATGTAATTTTGCACACTCTTCAAAGGGAATTGTCTCCGAATTTTCTTCCCCTGAAAAAGTAATTTCCCCCTCTTTAGCTTTTCATTGCAGTTTGAAATACAAACCACTTTTATAGGGGATGTTTAGTTTTCCAAGCAAGTCTTTGCAGAGGACCATGATAATCTTTTTCAAGAATCATTTCCATGCTTTTTAATAGCGTATAAGGAAAGAATGTACTAATTCCTGAAGAGTTTGTACAAAAGTTCAGATATATTCTGAGCTAGTTCACCAAGAGCTAAGTGGTTCCTGTCAAAGGAAAGCTACCTCTTCAGGAGATTTAAGCTTCTCATGACTTTTAAGTAAGAGCCTTGGATTTCTTTTATGAAAGAGCCTTGGACTCATGGGGTGTTAGGTTTTTGGAGATGAGGAAAGGGGGCTCTGCTAATTACTCTTCTGCATTCATGAGACTCTCACTCTGTTTGTGTAGGTGTGAAATTGTTGTCTGAAGAAACACAAGTGTCACTTAGGGGACACTGTTCATGGTTTCTTTTCAGCAGCAGTCACACCCCGTTGTTTGCAGAAGCGAGGGATATTCCCTGTGTATTCCCATTGCTGGGTGTGCTTTACTGGATGTGCTGAGTGCCTGGAACTCAGAGCACACTTCCTCATGCTGTAATGTAGTCAGTGTTCTGACTAACCTGTAGGATTTTGAATTCGATCAATCCCTTGTGTTTACAAGCATAACTCTTTGGAAGTCAGGGTGCAAAACCTGGGCAGTGTTTTACAACTGTACGTCACACTGCAAGATTTTAGACTGTGTTCCAAGACTTTAAGGTACGTAAATGACACAATAATAACTTAAGAGCTTCTTTTGGCAGAACAAGATTTTGAAAAGCCCTCATAAACTAGACATTGTATAATTATCCATTTTGAAGATACTTTTAATATAATACTTCCTTTGCTGCAGTAAAAATCACAAAAAAAATCCACTGCAAATTAAAAAGTTTGTTGAGATTCTACTGTTAAATGAGACTCAGCTCTGCTTTTCTAGGAATGGAGCTGAAATAAAAATAAGATCTGATGGGTTTTGCCAGATGTGCCCTTTATCATTTATTTTTCCCTTCCCTGCTGTGGAATAGCTTGAGAGCTTAGGAAACTTGCATGGTGCCTTTAAGAACAAATGCTAAAAATTGCTTCCTTTTTTTTTTGAGTATGATTTTTGATTAATTGCAAGAACTGGCTGTTTAATTTGGATTCTGTTTCTCTAATGTAACATTCCCTTTTTACTGGCTCATGAGGACTCCCATTCAATAAATTCTGACTAAGTCTGGCTTGTTTAAGATTAAAATGGAGCCCTCTGTGAGAAATCTAAAACCAGACCTATTTAAAGGATTGGGTCATTAAATCATTAGAAGAGGCCTCATTAAGAATGAGTCTCTAGATATTGTCAGCTCTGTACGAAGCCACAGTCCCACAGGTCCCTTGTTCACAGCTAAGGCTTAGAGGCACCCTGCTAGCAAGGAACAGGGCAGGCTTCACCTCCTCTTTAGTTTGGGAAATGTAGTGAACTTTTTTGAGAAAGCTTGTGCATTTGGCTTTTGCTGTTTAAGGAGGAGAGAGAGAGAACTTTACTTTTTTCTTAGTGTTTTGACATGCTTCTACAGCCTGGCCTCATTAGTGCTGGGAAAACTTCAGTGGCACTGCAGTTCCATAGGTTTGAAGAGACTGACTATAGAGAAATATTACTTCCTATTTTACCTGCGACTTCTGGTGGACCCCAATTTCCCGGTGGTGATGAAGTTACAACAGCTGCTGATTTATACTGTTTCATGTTATTTCTTAGTAGAACAGCAGAATCTTCTAAGTTGCTAAAATGGAGTTCCTTCCTTCTAATTTTTATGTACCTGCGTCTGTTTTGTAATCAGATCTGTAATCAGTCTTCCTCTTAACATGTTAATGAAGAAGTAGAGACAAAAACAAGGAAGATTTCATCCTTCAAACCAAGGACTTGTCATGTCTTATCATTACAATGAAGCCTTTGAAAATCCAGACTACCACTTCTCAGAGACATTGGAAATTGATAGAAGGTGAGTTTATTTCATTTTGCTGTGTGACTGTGCCATGAGAAATAAAATCATTTACATGCAGAAGAAACTTCTTCTCTGGAGTTTTAATTTGTGGATTTATTTTAATCCCTCCTTTATGCTTTCATTCTCAGACAAATTTTTAAAACTGTTACCAGGAAGGCAGCATTCAAGAGAAATTGTGTGTTTACTTTTTACATGTTGGATGAATTTCAGATAAATGTATTTATGGCATAATGCTGTACATATTTTTTAGTTCCAGTAATTTTCACAATGGGCTATAACCTTGGATATCTTTGTTCTCCAAGCAGATATTCCTGTTTAGTAAGAGTCTTAGCTAACTTCAGGTGGAGAAAATTTTAGCCTTCCTAATTCATTTGATGACCAAATCAGAATTATGGTGTTGAAGTTCTAAATACAAAACACCTCACAGTATCAGAGTTTGTTTTATAACATACTCAAATTTGATGCTAATAGGTAGCAAATTATTAAGGATACCTATTGAGGGTTTTTATGACAGTAAGGATTTTCTTTTTTATTGCTTACACAGGGGGAGTTCTCAAAGGAATCCATTCTCTCACCAAAGTCCTTATGATTCATCTCTGCACGGTGCCTATGGAGAAGGCAGAGGGAGGGAGCAGAACTACCCTGTGTCCCTCCCAATGGCCTCCCTGGGACCTGGCTCTGAGTACAGCCAGGATTTACCCAGCACAAGTCCATATGGAAATTTCACAGGTATGTAGTTTCCCGTGTGACCAGCTTCGAGAATCACTGGAACAAATAACAGTTTGCTCTGTCCCAAGGGAGTCCTGCAGCTCTGCGCAGCTCAACTTTGTATATATTTTTAGCTTTTATTTTTAAGAAGTTCAAGTATTTTATTAGCAAATCCACTGTTGTATTAACAGATCAATAAATATTGTCTTATATGGACTGAGTAAGTTGTTTGGTGCTAGGATGTGTATTGGAGTGGAATATGGGAGTTTTGTTGAGGGAATAGGTTGCTGTGTTGGCAGCAGACCTGTATTTGTCATAGGGTTGGCATTCTGTGTCTGTAAATAGCCATGGAAGTTTGCAACTTCGTATAACTCTGTTTCCCTTCAACAGACAATCTTTCCTTTGAGCCTGAGCCAGAACTGACTTACACCCCGCATTCTACGTCCCATCTGCTGGATTATCCCTACACTCATGGAATTTCCAGTGGATCAGAAGGTAAGGATTGTGGTGCATCACAATATTGCATGTCAGTCTCGCCCTCCATAAAATAATACTAATAAAATACTTTAAAGCCTTCTTGTTCAGGTATGAATATCTTCACATAATAAAAGGAGTCACAAACAGGGTCCCACCACACCACAGAGCTGAGCTCCCCACTGGGATGTGGCACTGGGACTGGCCATTGGCTTACTGGGAAGCCCAGGCAAGGAAAGCTGTGGCTAAACTCATCTGTGTCATGGCTGGAAGGCAGATGCTTTTAAGGAGTATAGTCACCTGTGTTTGAATAAGTGGATGGAAGGAGGTGGAGAGAGCAGCTGCATTTTGGCTCCAGGGAAATGGGAGTTTGGCACATATAAATTACTCAGCATGATGGAGGCTGATTCTGAAATGATCCTCCTGAAGGCAGTGGAGGGGTTTTTAAAGAAAGGCCTTGTCTTCTAGGCAGAATGTCTTGAATAATGCATGTGTGCATTTGTGAATGGGTTAGATGGAGTTCTCCATGACAGCTGAAAACTGGGCTCAGTTCCTCTTTTCCAGCATTTATCTGAAAAAGTGCATGCAGTTGTCAAACATGACCAGGAAAGAATCAAGTGGAGGAGTGTGTTTGCATGAAGTTAATGAGATTGAGGGGTAGACTTTTAACTTGTTCCTGTGAAAGTGAAGTTTGAAGTTCTTAAATCAATTTTTCTGGACTATCTGGGCTTCCTAAAGAATGTATGTTATTTAGACAGCTTCATTCGGAGACGCAGCCGAAGACCACCTGATGAGATCTTCATGACTTCCTCCAGCATGTTTGAAACAGATCCCGTGTGCAGTGAAGGTGGGGGTTTAGATAAGTGGTTCAATATTTGACAGTGCCTTGTACAAGGATGGTGTGGTTGATGCCGCTCTTAATTTCTCACCAGAATTGCATGTACAGCCCTTCTGTGCTTATGGGGACAGCTTGGGTTTGTGTTATGGTAGTGATTAATCTTTAATACTCTTCTAACACACTCAAATCCCATGATAAATGAAGTGCAGTGCAGTATGAATGTGTTAAATTGTAGAAAGAAATGCTAAGCTCTTTATTAGAATTTGTTTGACCAGCTAATGGATTGCTTTCAGCCACTGTGTCTGGAATTAGCATCAAATTCCAACTAAGCAAAAGCAGCCTGATTGTCAGGTCATACAGGTGTGTCTGTGGCATAGGTAGTGCTTAGTATGGGCACTAACATCAACTAAAATTACAGAAGAAATAAAGCAAAAGTTCAGCTTTCAAGTCAATATACATCATAGAAGTGTAACTATCAAACAGTGATCAAGCAATGGACCAGAATATTGGACTTTTGTCAGTATTTTATTTTCCTTTATATTGCAGCTCTTTCTATGAACATCATTGGACTACTTACTTGCATCTGATTTAAAGTTCTGAGGGAACTGAATATATTCTGGGCAATATTATTAAGTCTCGGAACTTGCACACCTTGGTAGCAGTGTAAAAGGGGGATATTGTTATATCCGTTTCAGGTTGTGTATAAAAATTAATGTATTCTTATCCCCAAATTTTGTTTTTTTGCATGGGTTTTATGCAGAGGAAGATTTAGTTCGAAGTCTTGCAAGTATGTCCACCAAAGAAAGGATTAAAGCAATCCAGAAGCTGCCAGAGACCATGAGAATAAAGAGAGAGATCAGGTAAAAATAAAAGTTTATCTATTTAGTTTTATTAACATTATACTTCTAGCAACATCTACTTATCAGTTATGGGGGTTTGCCATCTGCTGAGATTTGGTTTGTCACTTTATGACAAAGTGCTTTTTAATGCACTTTTAGGAAGTTAATGTTGTGCAAGAGAAAATAATTTAATGATGGAGATAAGAAGAATCTCTCACAGTAATACAAAAGAAAATATCAAGGTCTTGATATTTGATTATGAATGATGACCTGAGATTTATTTTCAAAGGAAACTTGGATGTTCGTCATTGAAAATGGAGAAGAGACCACATGATCTCAACCATCCCTTTGTCTCCTCACAAAATATATTTAAATTCTGCTGCCAGTGTGAGTCAGTGGAGGGGTTAGAACATGCTGTGATAGCAGGGACAGGAGCCAAGCTATCAGCTAATATAAAATGAACCAGTAAGAACATCTCCATGTTGTACTACTTCTAGTCATGTGCACATGGGTGAAACTGTATTTGTAGTATCTTCTTTGGCTTCTTGATTCAATTACAACTCATACTATAATGCTTGTCACCCCTGCCCTGCTCTTCCACAGAAATAAAGTTCTTAAAGAAATAACAAAAAAATCAAGGCGCCGTGGTGCTCAGCGTTCCTGCTGTACACAGTGTCTGCAGGGAGCAGCCGTGGTAAGTGCTGGAAACTTCTGTCACTCACAACACAGCAAACCACTCCAGCTGCAATGTTATCACTGTCTCCAGAGGAATCTGGTGTCTTGCTTCACGTTACTTACCAAAGATCCAGTTAATTGCTGCAGTGTTCATTAACGGTGCCTTGCACTGCAGCAGCACTCAGGAACACCAGTGAGCCATCTCAGGGTGCATGGAGTGCAGCAAACCCATTCTTAACATCAAAATGGAACTGTAACATTAAAATGTGAGGCTTTATTATGTGAAATTGAGTCCTGTTTGCTTGCTGAGATTCATCTCTCTCCTCTTTTTTTCTTCAGTCATTTCGGAGATTTGGAAATACCCTTTCAGAGTATTTTCACCTACTGCGGGTATGGCACAAGACTCTGAAGATCATTGGTGCTGAGTTTGGAACAAGTGTTCTTTCTTACTTTGTTTTCTTGAAGTGGCTGATAAATTTTAACATCTTCTCATTCCTCATAAACTTCAGTTTCATCACAATTCCTCAGTTTCTTGCAGCAGAACCAAATAACCTTTCATTCACGGGCCTGGAGCTGTTCACTGGAGCTGTAAGTATTTAAATTTAATCACACCTGTGATTTCATGGTAAAGAATAGGACAGCTCTCACCCCCATTAACTGGTCTTCAGATGACAAAGCTTTCCACCATGTGGAGGTGATAGCAAATATTCTGAATGATGTCCTTGTCTTTTCAGGGTTATTTTCAACAAACAGTGCTCTACTATGGCTTTTACACCAATGCTACAATCAGTAAAATAGAGAATGGTCCATCTTACAACATGCAGCTGGCCTATATTTTCACTGTTGGAATATATTTTGTCATCTGTTTCCTTATCTTGTTGTTCAGGTAAACTGACTGTAAATTCCTATTTCTCTTATATTAAGTGGAAAATAGCCACACAATAAAAAACCTATCCTGTCAACAGTTAGAAGTAATAATTACTTGAGTATGTTTCTGTAAGTCCTTATTTACAGGTGTAGAGTTTAACTAGAAATTTCTCCTCAAAAGACAGACTCTGGAAATCAAACCTTTATTACAGAAATTAAAAATAACTGCAAAATACTAATGGGCATACAGAGAATCCCAGTTCAAACTAGTGACTATTGTGATCCGCTTTTGTAAGCTCTTGCTCCTAACATTGTTTCTTACTGATGTGGCCTTCCAGAGGTAAAGATTGTCAGTAACAATCTTGAGATGGAAATGCTAGAGTTTCCTACATTAAAGTTTATTTTCCACATTGTCTCATGTGCCATGCTCTGACATAGGTCCAATAACCTTGTGATGGGATGGAAAAGCTGACAAATCTCCCTCCTTGCCCTGCTGTACAGACCTGAATTTCCCTGTTACACGTCTGACCAATTTAATTTTCATTGCAGCATGGCAAAATCCTTCTCCAGGAACTTCACTAACCCTCAGGCATTCTCTGTGAATTCCAGCAAGCTGCTCTGCACTTGGGACTTCAACATAACTAATCAAAAAGCTGTGAAGCTGAAACAAAAGAATCTCAGCACACAAATAAAGGTACAAACCGCAGGAGGTACAAAACTAATGTGCGTGAGTCATTCTGTTGGAGACTTATTTGTGCATACAAATTTGTGTGTGCACATACAAGTCTCTGGCAGAGTGACACAAGTGTGCTAGTCCTGTGCCTAAGAGGCTTAAATCTACCTGACTTCCCGAGTTTCATTTGGTCTGAGCTTCTGGCATTGGCTTAGCTACTTGCTTTCCTTTTCTCTTTAAGCTACATACAAATATTTGTATGCTTCTATTCTATTGAATGCGTCTCTGTGATTATTAAATATTTGCCAAACAGAGTGTTTCTTCTGGTTTTTTATTCCTTCCTGCTATTTAAAAGTTTTATAAACAAAAGGCAGGCTGGAAATATTATCTGTGAAACTTGACTTTTAGGATAGCAACACAAAGTTGCCCAGTAAATGTTCCTAGGATATTACTCTGCCCATCTTCTAGAGCAATAATCTTTCATTCAGTTTCTCAGGTAGTTCCTTGAAACAAGTTTTGCATCGTGCTGTTGACTAAGAACTTTTTCATTAGGAATTGTTTCTTTGCAGGAAGGTCTCACTGAAGTAAACAAAGAAGTTATAAATTTTTCTGTGAAGGAGCGAGTTCTTCGTATTGCTATTCATCTTTTTGCTTGGGTTGCTTCCCTGGGAGCTGCAGCAGCTGCTTGTACTGGTGTTTACTTCCTCTCCATTAATAACCTCGAGGTAAGGCCAGAATTTGCTTTTTTCCACGTGGGTGTTTCACACTGAGCACGAGCACTGGTCTCTTCACTACGAGGAGCACGGGGATGCAGAGCTGCTGCTGCTGCCAGAGCACACCCGAACTCTGCCTGACCTAAAGAGCAGCTTTGCAAGGCCTGCCCCACTGGGGACTGTGGCAAGAGTGGGGGACCTGAGGGGTCTGAGCACATCTCCCTCCTCTCTCCAGCAGCTGCTTGCCCGGGCCCATGGTCAGCTTAGGGACAGTGCATCTGGTGACCTGGGGAGGAACAAGAAGCAGCCCCAGCAAGATCTGCCCCTTCTTCCCCAGGAGCTGCATTTGAGCTGGGGCTCCCACCCTTGGTCCCAAGTAATGTAGGGGAAGGGGAGAGGGTCACTGTGCTGCTGGCCATGGGCCCATAAAACATGAGAGTCTCTAACCTGAGAACATACAAGGGGTGGGCCAGGGGGCTTCCCTGTGGATACACCTTGAGGCAGCATTTTGGTTAAGGCTCTGAGTTTCGGTTGTTTATTTTTTTTTCCTCTCTAAGCTGTTTATGAAAGGGCATAGAAATGACCTAGAGAGCCAAGCTGCCATGTTGGTGCTACCTGTGATTGCATCTCTCCTCAACACATTGATCCCATTCTTCTTCTCCTGGCTTGGGCACCTGGAGAAGTTTCAGACTCCTGGACAGCACATATATGTCACTATTACCAGGTATTTCTTGCTGCCACCTCTTAGTGCTTTGGCAAGAAGTCATCTGAGTTCTTTTTAATACAAAGCTGTCTCTGGGTGGTGTGGGGGGAATAGGGAGCTATGGAGGAGAATTCATCTTCTCTAAAGGCTTCTGTACACTCTTGTCTTTGTGACCTTTTGTCTTTCATGAGCTTCTGGGATGTTGTATCTCTGCACAAGGATGAGGAACAGTTTCCCTCCCATCTGGGTGCACTGTGACACTGGGCTTGGGGTTTTTTTGTAGCATTCCTTCATGGCCCCTGGGCTGTTGGCCCCTCCCCAGGAAAGGAAGGGAAGTTGAGAGGACTGAGGTAATCTCACTTAAAAGCAGATGCCTGGAATTAACACTGCCAAACGCCAGGTGTCCCTCAGCCCTCCCTCCCCCGAGGAGCCCCCACACCCAGCCAGCAGCCTGTTAAGCAGGTGCTGTGCCAAGGCTGTCATGCCCAGCTCCCCTTCTGCCAGGACAATAGGACAATGCCACACCTGACCTCCCAGGAGAGCTCCTCTTAGTCCTGGCACTCTGCAGTGCCAAGAGGAGGTAATAAAGTGTAACCAGCGGTCATCCTGCCATCACTCCCTCCAGGTATGGACCAGCTCTTGGTGCAGTTACTGCTACTTCTTCTTTTTAGGAATATCATCCTGAAAATGTCAATTGTTGGAATACTGTGCTACTACTGGCTTAACATTGTGGCTACTTCAGACTCGCAGGTAAAGTTTCAAAAACACGAAACTCTGACTTACAGTGCCAGGTTAGGAACCACTTTGATAAGAGACTTGCTTCAGCAAAGAAAAGTGCACGTGGTGTCTTTGGAAGCTAGTAAGTTTTTATCAGCAACTTGAGAGAAATGAACTGTAGGAAAAAATGAATAGCCCAGCTCAAGTCTCAGCTGGATGGCACTATTGTTCACTGAGAAGTCAACTGTGATTTGCCAGGTGCTAGAATGTATTTGATCAAGATTTCAGATCTTTGATCAAGTTGCAGATGCCCAAGCATTTGGGAACAATGTTTAAATAGCTTGATTTTTAACTGCTAAGTATGATTTTGTTTTTTTTCTTCTGTTTAATCTTAAAGTGCTGGGAAACTCTGATTGGCCAAGATATCTATCGTCTTGTTATAGTTGACTTCATATTTTGTTTGTTTGGCTCTTTCTTTGGAGAGTTTTTACGACGGTGAGTACTACTTTTCTACTCTTGTTTTCATTCATTAACTAAAGATATGATCTGCTTTTTTCATGTGAGAAAAGCCCAGCAGAAGCATGGCTGTGGCACCGCTGAAGTTTCCTTGATTTTCCCTACCAGACAGAGTCTCTGTGTACATGCCGTGCTGTTCCTCCTTAGAAGGAGATCAGCGTGTCCTTTTTCCCTTTAGAGACGGAAACATATGCAGGGAGGAAGCCACACTCTACCCTCATGGATTTCCTGAGAGTGAGGTGACAATCAGTTGTCTCAAGCACAAACCCATCTTTTCTGCATAAGCAAGGGCACGCTGCTGCCTTTCCTTGGTGTACCCCACCGTGATTTTTTCCCTCTTAGTTACGTCACTATAGTGTCCACACGTTTAAAATCTGATTTTATCAGTCTTATTAAGCATGTAATGAGTCTCTCAAATGTAGAGGTCTGCAGCATGATAAGTGAGTAAGTGCTGTGGACTGGATGTCAATACAGCTTTGTATGTAAGGAAGAAGTTATTTACTTCTGACATCTGCTGTGTGAACCTTTCTAGTGCCAAACACTACTTATGGCTTAGGCAGTGGAGTATTTATGGGGAGTACTTATGGCTTTGGCAGCATTGAAATGCTTGCCAGCTCTACAGAGCATTTAGATTCCTGGCCATACTTTTGTGTAGGAGATCCATTGTTTGTTCTTTGCCCATTATTTGAACCAGACTGATTTACAAGGTAGGGCTTTGTTAACTTTTTGTTCAATTAATATGAAACAATGTTGAGAAGCCCTAGAAGACTTTTCTTCCACGGCTCTCGCCAGTGTACTTTAACACTCCTGTTCTTGTTGTGTTGAGATAGGAAACCACCTCCTAGTAAAAGGTCACAGAACTAAAACTGCAATGTCAGCTGTGAGGAATGGCCTCCCCTAAGCTGGGCAAAAGCACCTTACGTAGACCTGTGAAAGGTTAAAAGAACAGTTGCTTGTATTTAATATTTTGTGTTCAGAGTAACCTCCTGAAAGCTCAGCTCTGTTGATGATGCAGTTGATTAGGTGGTATCAAGATGTCATAATTACCAAAATCTTTCTTGCTCTCACTGCCACAAACAAAAAACTTAATCTTCCCAGCTCAGGGAAAATGAGGTGACTAAAAGTGATTGTTGGTCCCCAGTAGGAATCCCCTCAGTACTTGCTTACCTGTCTGCTTCAGCTCCTTGCAACCTCAGTTAGTTTGAAGTAGGATGTACTCAAGGATACATTGAATATCAGTCGACAAATTTAATTCTTTTTTTTATTGAGGCTGAAAATTCCCGGGACGGAAAAGCTGTTACAGTTTTGCACTGAGGCCCCTCGACATTGCAGCTGCTGAAGCACAAGGATACTTGTGCTTAAAGTAACAAGCAGTTACCTACTATGGTATAGATACGCACTGGTACAGTAAGAAATCCTTGTTGGTTTTCTGTTTCAGTTGTGCGAAATATAATACTAGGTCTTATTTCAACCCTGGTGTATATTATGGGAATTTGCTTATTTCAAACTCTTTCACTTTTGCTGTGCTGTCCAAGGAGTGAGCTGTGGCTGCTTTGCATGATGCTAAGGCAGCTTCTAAATAATTTGTCACTGATGCTCGTATTCAGGTCATTTACAGGGATTTTTACAGAGGACTTGATCATTTAGCAAATGCTATTGTGCAATGGTTCTTGGTTTTCCTCCCCAGAATCATTGGAACTACAGTCTGTCTGAGCCTGGGGCTGCCAGAATTTGATATTGGCCGAAATGTTTTAGATTTGATCTATGCACAGACTTTGACCTGGTAAGTGTTAAATTTACAGCCAAAACTTCATTTGCACTTAAAAATATCATGGAAAATTCTTATTCTGATGTTTTCGGGTGCTTCCCAGAAAGAACAGGATAAATGCCTGGGAGATGACCTTTTCAGTGCCTTAGGCAAGGATTGTGACTTGCCAATGTAATTACGTGGGCAGTAACAATAACTTCAGTTAGTAGTTTACCCAGTGACCATCTGGTCTGGGAGAAACCTGATAGGTTCCTGAAGGAATATCCTGGAGTTTTGTTTACTTCCCCACTGGGAGGATATTCTTGTTGAAACAGTCTCAGTATTAAATGCTGGAAAACATGACTTATTTCCAAGAATGAGTATGTTACTCCAATTATAAGAGGGTTCTGCAGATCTCTACATAGATATGTGTGTTTGAAATTGCATATTTTCCAAGGTGGACTTACTGTTAGAGGATCAAAGGCTAACATAATCACATTTCCAAATAATCCCACACTATCTGTATATGAAGTTATTGTGGTATTTTTCTGCTTCTAGTGCGCTGAGAACTGAGTGGTGAATAGAAAAGATGTAACTTTTTTCTCCTATAAATCCTTTCTTGTAGGATTGGTATCCTGTTCTCACCTCTGCTGCCTAGTATCCAGATGACAGCATTTTTTATAGTATTTTTTGTGAAAAAGGTAACAAAATTTACCGTTTGTTCATCATAAATAATAAAGTAGTAAAATTAAAAGCTGAGGAACTAACAGTGGATAAGTGCATATGCCAGAATAGACACCCAGCCCGTGGCTGTGACTTTGGCCTCCCAGTTACTCCCCTGCCAAGTTATCTAGGTGTAAGCAGGGTGATTCAGATAAAGGTCACGGTGGAAATGTCTTCTTTTCAGAATTCTTTGTCTGACCAGATGATAAGTTGTTTGTTGGGTCATGAAGGAGTTCATAGTGTTGACTGTAGAAGAATGAAGCTGTAGGTAGAAAGCTGGATTCAAACTTCCCTGAACCACGAGTTTGCATTTGCTACAAAAGCAAACTCTACCCAACAGAGTTCTGAAGAGCCCATCAGAACCTCATTTTGCCTCTTACTATTTTGAGATTATATTCTTGAAGTTTTCTAAAACTTCAGTATATCTATCAAATTCACATAAAATTTGTTCTTGGAAACTTTTGATAGATGCTATTCCAGCAATTCCTGTGGGATTGACTTAAACCAATTTGAAGTGGCAGGTAACAGCATTCCAAAGTACCTTCATCTCTTTAAAGGTCAGTCTGATGAGGAACTGCCAGCCTCCTCGCAAAATCTGGAGAACTTCTCAAATGATGACATCCTTCATATTCCTGCTGTTTTGTCCTTCCTTCCTTGGAGTCCTGTCTGTCATTGGAGTCACTGTCTGGAGGTATGGAAATCACTGGTATCCAAGCCTATTAAATTATGCTGTGTGACCTGATACCAGGCAGAGGAGTCTGCATTTCTCTATAAAAGAACTTATATTAATTGCTGGTGGAAGGTTTCAGCTGCTCATGAGATGTTCTGTATTCTGAAGACAAGACCTGCTCCATGAGCTTGCAAGAATGTGTTTTACTGACTAACTTGTCCCATGAGAAAGTGGGAGGAGAATTTTGGATTCCTTTTCACATGCATCAAATTTTACTTTTCCTCCTCTTAAAATAGTTTCTGTGACCAAATCCTAGTTCCTGGCTTACTTATATTATAGATGATACTGTGTCTGCAGCAGAGAAAACCTGGGAAAACTCAGCTGAGGTTAGCTTCTGGATTATTTATGAACTTCAGAGGCTCTTTCTGCAGGCAGTGCTGACCCTGTAGTAATGCATCTGGGCTGTTAGCAGTATTTCAAAGCTGCTTTGGTTTTGTGTGTGTTACTCTGGTCACAGGAAGGAGGGCACCATGGATACTCCTTCCTTTTGACAATAGTCCATGATTTTGGTATTTACTGAGACAGGTGACTGCACATGAAACCCGATGGGATGAAAGCTCTCAGAGCTATCATTTCCAGATGGCAAATGGGAATTTCAGACTGTCTGCAGTGGTTCAGTTTCAAAGCAAACACTTTCCTATTTCAGTCTACCTGAAAATGTTAATTCTTACAATGGGCTGCCTTATTTCACCACAATCTGTTGTTACTGAAGATCTGCAGTGACTCACGTCCCTGAAGGCAAGGTGAAATGACGGTTCCCTGTGGTGAAATGTTAAAAAAATGCAGTTTTTCAATTTGCTGTAGCATGTGCTACAGTGATTGACATGTTACATTTAGGTGGAGATTGTGCCTACAGGGCTTGGTACTGATCCATTGCAGCAAGGACTCGTCTCTCACTGCATAGTCTGGGGTGAGCATTAATGGCTGGAGAGGGACACAAGTTAAAAATGAAATACAGATCATGGAAGTACCCTGGGAGCCCAAAGACAGCAGAGGACTGTAGAAAAGGATGTACAAAGACACAGTATTAACTAATTCACTGGTTAACATACGAAGCTTTAAGTAGCTGTTTTTTCACACTTTCAGGTTAAAACCTTCAGAAGAATGTGGTCCTTTCAGAGGTTTGTCTTCTATGTATGCTGCAATCTCCGAGTGGATACAAATACTGCAAAATTACACTGCCTCAAAATGGGTAGTGTGGATCTACTATAACTTAATTACAAGTGAACTTTTCTTCTTCATCCTCTCTACTATTGTACTGTAAGTATCTGCTAATGAAAAGAACCAGAAAAAGGCCTTAAGTGGAAAAAACTGTCAATGACAGTGTTATTCCATGTTATTTTGTTATCTGTTATGCTTCTTGTGTTGTTGACTCACTTAAATGTACCTCTCATCTTGAGTACAAGTCCATAAATTTTTGGGTCTTTTCCAAGAGAATGTTTTAAGCAATTTAATGCATTTGCCATGTTTTAAGCAAATCCATGTGTTTGGCATTCCTTATGTAATTCTGTGTGTGTGTGTGTGTACAGAGATGTGTGTATATATGTCTTTTAATGGGTTAAAATAAACAAGATACATTTCTATCTAGACACTGGCCGGAATAAAATGCTCATCTGTTGGACCTTTTTTGTTTTGTTTCGTTTAGGATTGTTACTTATCTTTACTGGCAAATAATACAAGGAAGAAAGACCATGATCAAACTCTTACATAAGCAAATTAATAATGTAAGTTTGGCTTTCAGCTATATCTTTTGTATCATTTGGCTTCTATGTCGATTGTCTCATCCAGCTTTGTGGAGCTGTAACCTATTTTTCCTATAACTGTGCAAAGGAGGGTGGGAGCCCTTCCCCATGGGAGTTGCAGGGAAATTTAACTCACAAATAGAGTTGTAGCAAAAGAATTGTATCTTCAAGATGTGCTGCTGCAGCTCCCTCTGTAGACAGATCACTTCAGAGTAGAAGGAATCTTTTTGGTCACTGGCTGCTTACAGGCCTTGAGCCTCTCAAGGATAATTAGTCCATTCCAGCTAATGATCAAATTTGTCTTGACTACAGGCAGGAAAAGATAAGCTGCTTCTACTTAAAAAGCTCCGGACACAGCAGAGGGCAAACCGAAGCTCATCTGCACTGCAAGGACGAGGCCAGCAGGTCAGTGGGACTGCTCAGGTTCTGCTGTTTAATTACTGTTTAATTACACAGCTGGAGGAGCCCCATGGAGCTGTGCAAACAGGCTTCTGGTTTGGGAAAAGTCTGTATTTAAAACTTCATCTAAATGTTGACTGCTTAACTGCAGACACCAAAAGGGTGCTGTGAAAGTTCCCTGTTTGTTCCGGGCTGGAACTCAACCTGAGAAGGATATAGAAAAGTCTTTACCCTCCCTAGACATAATTTATGGTTATGAAACTTCAAGAAAACATTCCTAATGCTCTTGTGCAGTGATGGTCACCAAAGGGTTTGGTCACACTTGAACCTTGCCTAGGCTAAGAAGGAGGCTGCCTTCCTCTCCTGACTATGGATTTCCTTAGGGGGCTATTATGATTTGTGGTTATTTTCAGCTGAGGTAAAACTGAGTGCTTTGACCTAACCCCATTTTAAATCCCATACAACATCGATAGACATCTATTGTCCTAAACTTGAATTAATTTTTCAAGACAGTCCTGCCTGCTGAGCCATTAAATGAGTGTTAAAATGTGCACATATAGGTGCTGTCTGGTGTTTTTATTTGGGTTGAGTAAAAACTCTTTGACCTACATACTGATAGAGAAAAACTGTTTGGTAGGTTCCTCACCTTCCTCCCAAAAAACCAAATCCCCCTGTATGACTGGCTACCATTAAAGTGATTATATAAGTAAAAAAGCAAATATGAATAATAATTGATATTGCTCTGTTGTTGACTACAAATATGTGTGTGATAATACAAATAAATACTGACTGTAAAGAAGGAAGCTGAATATGAATGGGCATTTTCTGTGTGCTGGGGGTTATCAAATAA
This sequence comes from Callaeas wilsoni, assembly GCA_013398955.1. Classification (NCBI taxonomy): domain Eukaryota; kingdom Metazoa; phylum Chordata; class Aves; order Passeriformes; family Callaeidae; genus Callaeas; species Callaeas wilsoni. The sequence continues at coordinate 11,423 of VWPU01012469.1, read as the reverse complement.
CCTGTGCCTGTGCTGAGTGTCATGAGTGGGACTCCTGAGAGGGAGGTTTGGTCACCTACCAAATGCAGATGTTCCTGTAGTTGTTAAGGTCAGCTTTCAGAAGCAGAAGCCAGAATGATCTCATTGTGGGTTTAGTAGAAAGGCCATCTCCCTGGGACACGGGTGTGAGCAGTGCTGACCATACAGTCACAGCTGGAAGCCAGAACACAGACTGCTAATATCAAATTCTCTTTTTCAGAGGAGCTCCTCTTCATACCAGCCATCCAGACAACATGCCCAGGAAGAGCCAGGCTACCCAGGAAGTGCATTTGACAGAAATCAAAACACATCCTACGAGGAGGTGAGCTGGTCAGAAAAGGGAAATGTAGATTTCCCTATATAGAATCTGGGGCATGATATAGACAATGGGTGTATGTGGGACAAAGTCCTGTATACATGAAAATAACTTTGAAGATTAACTTGAACAGATATAAAAACATGATCAGAATAGCTATTGGAACACTCATAATCACAAATCTGCTTAAGATTTGGAGTATGGTTTTGTTACGGGTAGCTGGTATCTTTTCAAAGACAAGATAACACACAGGTGAAGGAAATAATGACCTAAACCTGCTTGTGAATTTTATTTTCAGCATCCGTTTTCTGCTGAGATCTCGAGCAGCAGTGACTTTCCACCAGGTAAGCAACAAAGAGGAAACACACAAAGCTCTTAGAAATTCAGCTCAGTAAAAATGGTTGATGTACAGACACAGCACGTGACAGCTGCGTGTTGGGGACACAGCATTTTAGCATCTTGTGCTAAAAGAGAAAACAAAATGACTGGGCTTGCGGGGCATATATTTTCTATAGGTTGTACTTTTTGGTAGTTTGTTCTGGTGTTGGTGGTGACTTCTAAAGGCTGACCACCAGCTTCTGTGTACTAGAGAGCGAAATTCCTGGGTAAATGAGCCATTTTGTCTTATGGGAGCACCCAACAGACAGGCAAGAACTTTAAATCACTTTAGAAACAGACTTCACATCTTGGCGTGAATCTCAGAAGAGGTTACTAATGCTGGAGAGGCCCTAGAACATCATCACGCTCAGAATAAAATCAGGCTATGGGATCTTGCGTGGTAGCCTGAACTACCCCACGGAACTTCATCCCAAAAAGTTGCCAGATGAGATCCCCAGGGAGCACGGGGCGTTGTGGCGTGGGTGGCGCTGCCCGAGCAGCGCAGTTAACGCTGTGTCCCCCGTGTCCCCCGTGTCCCCCGTGTCCCCTTTGTCCCCTTTGTCCCTGTGTCCCTCATGTCCCCCGTGTCCCCTTTGTCCCCATGTCCCCCGTGTCCCCTTTGTCCCCGTGTCTCTCGTGTCTCCCGTGTCTCCCGTGTCCCC
>VWPU01012468.1:0-86834 GCA_013398955.1 Callaeas wilsoni | reverse complement strand
AGAAAGAAAGGAAGGAAGAAAGATAGTTTCATTCAACAGAGAAGAAAAAGTGTTTAAATATGGCCAGGATTTGACGTGACAATGCAGAGGTAACTGAAAACAGTGTTTCTTCAAACAACAAGTGCTGCAAAACAGCTGCCCAAAACTCCAGATGTTTAGTCCTTCCCTCACCAGCTTCAGTGAAACATGACATGTAAACAATACAGTACACTCTCTACAGAAATAAAATAGATGAGGAATGTCGAAGTGTGTGGCTGAAGAGCTTTGTCAGGGTATGAGAGGGATGGATGGGAACACCCTCCCCAAAGTTTCCGTTCCTTTCCCATTTTCTCTCTCTCCATGTGCCAATTTGTGTTTCATAATATGATGAGTTACAGAAGGTTGTGAACCAGCACAGCATGACCTTACCTCATTCTCCTGTGAGAGGCTGAATGCAAAGGCTGTGTGCCTAATTCCCCAAGTACAGTGTGGGCCATAACCTGTTATTGTTGTTTGGTTGTAGTGGTGCCAGAACAGACATTTTTCTTGTCTGGATTCCAGTAATATATCTCACAGCTTGCCTTTTTTTTTTTTCATTACTTGGCTAGTCTATCTTCTCAGATTACATTTTCCCCAGTACTGCTGGTCGCTCCGTTGGCTACTAGACTGTTGAAATCTGTTGCAATCATTCCCCTCATGATGATGTAGGAGAATACAAGGCTGCAAGGCTGTGGGTGGGGAATTACTGTGTGAATAGTAGAGGGAAAGAATTACACATGCTTTGTGCAAAGAAGATCATTGGCTCATGCACAGTTGCTGTTTCTCCAGAACTTTCCCCTTGCTGTCCTTGCACAGTCCTGGAAAAAAGAAAAAAAAAAGAAAAAAGACAGTTTTCCAGGATTCTTCCCTGGTGAGATTGCCCTGATCCTAGATGGAAAAGTGGGAGTGTGAGAGAGTAATTCCATGTGTAGACTGATCAGAGGAGAGGGCTTTTCCCTGCTGTGTTGTTGTGGTAGACTTGCAGTTATTTTGGGCCTTCTCGCAGTCAGTGTTTGTTTCTGTAGAGAGTCTGAGGCAGAGTAAATGGTAGTATATTTTAATATGTGATTACATATCTTTAAATTACTTTGTGTGATATTCAACATATGTTGCTAGGAAAAGATGTGGTGAAAGAATGTGTTTATAGTTACTCTCTCTTAATATTTAGATATCTCTGCTTTTGTGCTATTCATTAGGACCAGTAGGTGTTTGTGTATGATGTTAAAATCTTGAAGAAAATGAGGAAAAGATGGGTCCTTTTTAAAAAATCGGTTATTTATTTTATCTTTTAGAGGAGTAAAGTTCTGTTGCAGAATGTAAGAAAAGTTTGCAATGACTAAGTGTGATCAAGTTGTACCAGATGCATATATCTCATTCCAACTCCTTGCTGCAGACACCAGCTGAACCCTAATTGTAGGTATGGCATGAAATATAGAATATTATCTGTTTCATGTCTCTTCAACAAGAGGAAAGTGAAGTCATGTCTCAAAATACATTTTGATTTAATTTTTTAAAACGTCCTTTACTTTTTGGGCTATCAGTTGAAGTTTCCAGTAGCCGATGGCAGACCAATTTGTTTCTTTATATCTCATCTTCTCCCCACAAATATTTAAAATGCTTTACCTATGGACAAGACACTGAACAGTAAGACAGATATACTACAGGGTTTCAGTATTGCAGCTTTTTTTTACCGTAATTGTGGTTGCTTCAGCCAGCTCCTTCACATCCTAGAGTCTTAAGTAGTTCCATGTCAAGCTGGAAGTCCAGCAGAACCTGGATGCAGCACGAGCTGCATCAGCTCTCAGGTATAAGAGAACAGCAGGCCTAAATGAAAGTGGCTGTTCTGTGACACCCTTGGGAAGCTTCAAGGAAGGTAGGAGCAGGGGGTTTGTCATTGTAGAGGGGGGAATTGCACTAGGGGGCTTGCCAAAGAGGTTTGGTGAAGGAAGAAGATTGTGAGGAGAGTGAGACCATTGCTTATCTCCCCTCAGAGCAGCATCATGTTGGCAGATAACACATTTGCACAGTAGCCCACCTGTGCACTCAAGTCTAAGAGACAAGTGCCAGATTCTCAAGGGAAAACATAAAAATTCAGCCTATATAGTTATTTTATTGCAAACTGAATACCTAATTGAACAGCTTAGGACTGCCTTCCTGCATATTTTCTGTCTCAATTTGAACATAGAGATCTCAGTTGAGAAAACAGAATTTAAGCGGTTTTACCAGAGCCTAAAAACGTCATTATGTATGGATAATATTTAAACTAATGTGATAGACACAGATTTGAAGATTATGGCCTTAATTTCCAGTAAATCTGGGGAAAAAATGAGGCCAAAAAATATCATGTCCAATTATTTTATAAATTATTTTGAGCTACTTCAGACAAGATCTGAAAGGCATTGTACAGACAAAAAGCTCCTCTCCAGGGAAGTTAAAAGTCCAGATAAACAAGTCATACAGTCTATTGTAGATGGCCAGTGGAGAAGGAATTTGTTTAAGAATAAAATGATCAGTAGTAAAGCTCAGAGGAGAAAAACAGGTGTTCTAACTGCCTTAGGTAGAAGATAACATTAACTTGCCTGCTCCAAGGTCAAAACTCCATAGTTTTGTCTTGTCTTTGTCACATTGTTGGAAAAGTCTAGAAAAGGATGCTGATCATTTGGAAACAGTTTGGAGGAGGCTGATGAGAATGAACTGGAAAATGTAGCTGATGAAAGAGAGCTACACAAACAACAGTTATTTAGTCTGCAAGATAGTAGAGGGGGAAAAAAGCAATACTCTAATCTGTGAAAGCTTTCTGCATAGAGAAGGGGAATTATTTGCAGTCCCTTCTACTACAGATGTTTAGAAAAAGTAGGAGGAAATAAGACTCAGGTTCAGCCTGAGAAAGGACATTACAATTATAAGGGTGGAGAGTGGACCAAGGGCCTGACTGGACTAGGAGTCACACTGTCTCTGTCCATTCACTGGAAATATTTAAAAATTCCTTAAGCTGTCAAGAATGATGGGAATTATTTGTCTGTCCTTATGAGGCAGCTGTACACATGAGTCCTTAAGGTCCATTCTAAGCCATCACCTGCGTAGTGAAACCCTCAGCAGAAACAGTTTTGTCTGCTGCATTTAAAATAGGCTCTAGAGTAACATCATAGCAGTGATTGTTGGTTTGTATCTGTGCATGTGTAATAATATGTCCTTGCATGACTAGGGGACCGGAAAGGTTGTGACGGACAACCAAGGAGCTGCTGTCACCATCTTCCCCTATTGCCCGTCCGTGGGTGCCACTTGGTGTCACACCCCAGGAAAAGGGTTAGAGTGCAGCATTATTCATGGATGCACAGGTAGGGGTTGCCTTGTGCACAGCTAAGGAAGGCATCTGGACATACCTCCCTACCTCATGATCCAGCGAGATGACAGTCAGCAAGGCACAGCCGACAGACCTGGGACTATCATGCAGCAGCTTAAAATTTCTTTGCAGTATGTGAAACTTTGGTGCTCGATACCAAGTGTATTTTCCCTGTTGGGTAATTTTTTCCTTCACATGCAGGTTGTCAGGGGGCAGTGTTTCCTCCTATGTTCCTCTCAACACTTCCATGTTTTTAGTCCCTGCAAATGCATTCTGTAATTTTGCTTCATTTCTCCTTGTGTGTGTGTCTTTAAGTGTCATCAAAAGCTAGGCACAAGGTCAGGCCTGCTGTCTCAATTGTCTGTGCAGGTGCCCATTCATAACTACCAGTCTACCTGGATTATGTCTTTTGGTCCCTGACCACCCCTTTTAATGCAGACAGGCTTTCTGTCCTGCCTGATCAAGAGGAGGAATTGCAAAGGGTTTTTCCAGGAGAGAGAATCAGAGGAACTAGATCTTCCTTCTAGTCAGTAGTCCTTATTTCCCCATTTTTGTGGCTGTGTGACTGTTTTTAATTCCTCCGATTGCATAGGACTGAAGAGATACAGCTTCATCTAAAGTTCCATGCCTTCTTTCACCAAGGGTCAGGGGCCTGGGAGAAATCAAAGGCTAATAGCAGGAACATTTTCAAAGCTTCACACACATTAGGGACAGCTGGTGAAGTAAGGGAGGCAAACGGGAAGATAATGTTTATTGAGGGCTTCTATCCCACTACTGAAAAATAAATATAGTTTATTCCTTTGCTGTAGAACACACTCAGTAAAACAGATTAATTACTCCTTGTGGACAGATACTTTGCCTTGCTTCCCTCACTTCAGAGGAGTTACAGTTATTTATGCTTGTAAGAGGTTTGCCCCACAAATTATAAGAATGATGGGGTAATACTGTCTCATTGTACTCCTTGCATTCACAGAGCATAAGAGTGCCGCCAGACGTCCAGACACAGAAGGCACAATAATGAAAAAAGCATTTCAATGTGTAGATGAACTGAATTCACAGCAAGAATTATACTAAATAAGGGGAATGCTGCTGCAGGTGCGTAGAACAAAGAATAAATAAAAGTTTGCACAACTCCATGTTGTATGGACTAATGCTTGTGAAATATTATAGTGTTAGGGAGAGATTTGCCTCCTTTGATTCATTAATTTCCCTTTAAAGGTGCTTCATTTCCCCTTCCAACCATCTGTCAGTTATTTTTTTGCCACAACACCCCTTGAAATGTGGAAGTGCTTCAGCTCCAGGTCTGGCTCTTGCCCTCTCTTCTACCCTGTCTGTGACCTTAGGACTTCAAAACTATTTTCTTTCCTGAGCCAGGAAGAAGGGGGCAGCTGGCTAGGACCTTGCTCTCATCTCTGTTTGTCCACCTATAATATGTTTGCTTTCCTTTTCCAGCTGCAGTTTTATCTTTCCCCCTTTCAGTCACTCATTATTTGGCATCTCTTGTGGGCTCAGTTCTCCACTTGTTTAGCATGTGCACAACACTGTTTGCTTCAGAGGGGTTTATGGTTTTAACAGAGAAGGAGAGCTTGATTTGGTGCTAGTGCTTGCAAATACACATTCTACCAACCTGAGTGGGAGTGAGTTGTCACAAGTCATGAAAATGCTGTAGAAATATAAGAAGTTTGCTGAAGTCAAGTTAAAATTCTTTAAAAAGAAAGAGGAAAAAATCCCCCAAAGAATCCAATTGAACATGTCTGTCAACATGTTTGCTAGAAGGGAGGGCTGAACAGCTGAAATCCTTTTCATTTGCATTCTAATCAGGCTGTGTGCTTATTTTATCACCTTTCTTATTGTATACTTTTTTCCTTATCTTCCTGAAGCTAGATATAGATTCCTGACTGTCAAGACAATTAGGTCAGATGAAATCTAGGTGTGGTACATGGATAATGTCAAGGTTCTGTAAAATTAAAAGGAAGCTCCTGCTGTGTGTTGGATTGATTTTCTTTATTTGGTACTCTAGTTCAGAGGCAGATAGAGCAGGTGAATAGGAGATGCCATTCATCAGTCTCCACCTGCAAATACATAGCTGTAGTTCTTCTCATTTAGAAGAATTTCTTCACCAAATGGGAAATAGAATGGTACCTTAAGATATCTGGAAATGGACTGCAGTTTCAAATAGGTCCCCATCATGAACTGTTGTTTTCAGACACAAGCCTTTACATTCTCATAGAAGTTCATCCTGTAAGTTGCAATGCACTCTGACCCTGGTCCAGTAAAGCACTTAAACATATGCTAAACTCAGATATGTTGAACTTACTGTGTTTTCTTTCATGCCTAATATGAAGCACATGCTTAATAGCTTTGCTGGATCAGGCTTAGGGTGCTTTGCAGCTTGCACAATGGGATCCATCACTCACACAGATAACCAAGGGTTTGAAAGCCTTCATAAATTAGCAATTGGTGATTTACTATAACACCTAATAGCTATTGTCCCTCTTGAAAGCAAAGAAAATAAATCCATTTTTTAACAGAGCACTCTTTCTAAGGTCACTTCTTTTATCTCTAGCTTGTCAAAGCATTCACTGTTAACCTCTGCCTAAAAAAGAGTTAGTTATTGACATAGCAGGGCCATGAAACAGACTCTGCATGGACAGCAAACAGCATCATTTTTACTATGGGTTGTGGAGGCTGACCTGTTTTTAATTTGCTTTTGGAATCGCCCCTGAACTCCTTTGTGGTTTGCAATCCAATATTCCGATTGTATCCCCAGACATGTAAAAGTTCTAATGTAAAGATAGGAAGGATCTGCAGGGTGCCTCAGTGAGTCTAACTGAGCTGTGTTCCCCAGTGTGCCGCTCTCCTGCCTTTGCCCACAAGCATGCACACATCTGTAGTTAGTCATCTCATTATGTGAGATACTCTTTTCTTAGCAAGGAAAAGGGGATGTGTGCATCTAGCTGGGATCAACACATCTGAAAACACTGGGCTGCTGGCACACCTTATATGAGAGAATCTGCTGCTCCCACCGTGATTGCTCTGCTCCCTTAGCAGATGCATTGCTAAATGAAGAAAGACATGTTGTAGAAATTTCTGGCAAGTCTTAGGGTAAAGTGAGAGTAAGCATTATTTAGTAATTATGAACTAAAGCCCTGGCTTTAACCTTTTGCTAAACTATCCTTTTTCCATATAACCTAGTTTTCTTGAATCTGCCTTTCATAAAAAGAGATTACTTGACCCTATTGTTTTCTGTGATTGAGCTGCATCTACTGTCATGCCATATTTGCTTACAGCTCTGTTTATTCATTACCTGGAATTTTCTAGGTTTTTCTCTTACCATCCACAAAATCCTTGTCTTACCATCCACAAAATCCAATGTCACCAAAACTGACATTGACTAGACATGATTTAGTTCAGCAGAAATTCTGGATGGCCATGGTAGCTAGAACATGTGATGTATTCAACTACTCATTACATATTTTAATTATATTTATATATATATATATATTATATATATATTATATAATATATATATCTATAACCTTGTAGAGAACAAATAGAAGTCATTCTGGATCAGCAAGCCTAGAAGTGGAAAACTGCATTAGCAAGCTTTTATTCCTGCCATTAAAATGCCTACTGAAAAATGAAATTTGCATACTTTTTGTTCTGTGTCTGTAACTGTAAGAACCCGTTGTTTCATCTATTAGTTTTTCACCTCATTAGCTGTTACTAGAAAGACTCTGCATCAGCTCTGTATACTTCATCTTAGATTTACAGTAGACACATGCAATGTTTTTCGAGAGACACTGCAGAAGTTTCTTCAGATGTGCTAGAAATTTCCCCTTCATTCAAAAGTGCTCTAGCATCAGATTAGAGGGAGGATACAATCCCAGTGGAAGGTCAGCTGTAAGCTTCCTGACCAGGTCTGGAGATCCGCCCTGCATTTTAGATCCGTCGGTCAGACTTGTTGCATAACTCAGAAGAGAGAGTTTTGTCAAGGCACCACTGCAGTGTTTGACTGAGCTTGCTCACCTTCCACAGAAGCCTTTAGCCTCGGCTGAAGCTTTGAGAAACAAGTGGGCTGCCATGTGTGACCAGATAACCTCCCCCACTGACAAGACTTCGCCTCTGTTGTGATGGAAGCTGGTTGGTTTCAGATTGTGACTGTTGCTTCATATTATGCGGCAGATAAGGATCACGATCAGTTGCTTATTCACTCTCCATGGAGATCATTGTATTGACCATGCTGCTAAACTAACTGTGGGCAGAGTGTGATGAAGAAGCTGAAGAAGCAGTGTGCACATAACATAACACCATAAAAAGCATTACTACATTAGTGTTAGTATAAAATTAACATCAGAAGTTATCGGCGGGGACATCTTGTCCTTAGCATTTGTACCATTACATGCAATGACATTTTCCTTTTACCAGCACATGATTTTGACCACTGCACAATGCCTTTGCATCCTACATGCTGAGTCTCACATGCTTAGAACAGAGAGGGAACCAGGCAGAATTTCTGTTTGCCCCAGTCAGTTAATAAGGCAGAGATGACTGATCAAGAGACAATAGCAGTGCCTTTGCCCTCGATGCTGTAGAGCCACCCTGTACCACCGTGCTGGCCACCAGCTTTTGCAGCTGCATGGGAAAGGTGGAGGAGAGGGATAAAGTCCTCCTGCAAAACACTGGCTTTCTGATTGCAGGCCTCTGAAGCATGTGGATTGTGTCCAACCCTCCATCCTCCAGCAGTAGGTGCCAAAAAGGCAGCAGTCTGGGAAAGGGAACCAAGATGACAGCCTGGAGCATGAACCCCGCTGGTGCCCCGACTCTGGTGTGAGTGCAGCCAACCTCTTTATGCATCAGCCACCAGCCAGCTGAGCAAGAGCAAGGGGATCCTCAGTTTTCAGTCCGCTTGCAAAGTGCTCTTTTAGGGAGTAGGACAGCAATCCCACAAGACCACATCCCAGCTGTAGCATGGTGAATGATGGTCTCTGGTGCCTCTTCCCCACTGCTTGCCATTGTTCTGACAGAAAAACTCTGTAAGTAAACAGGTAAATAGTAAATAGGAGGTCAATCCAGCTGTGCTGCCAAAATCAGGTATTGTGAAAATCCCTAGGCATCCCACCAGGCACCTTGTTGATTGTCAGTGTGCTGAAGGGTGCTCAGCTACACATGTACAGACTACGAATGATGTGTCTCGCTTGTGGATGTCAGAAAGCTCCTCTGAAATCATACTACACTGAAATTTCTTCACTTACTCTTCCAACCCTGCTCTAACGTTTTTTGTTTTTTTTAAAACTATGCCCCTTCCAAAAAAGGAGTAGAGGGGCTGAATTATAGAGCTAACATGGTTTTGATTTTTTTTATTTTCTTCACTCAAGTAGTGTGTTTTAAAGCTCTTTTCTGTGGCACAATTACGGCTGATGATTTATTCAACTTTTTTTGTTAATAATTTTTTTTTTCCTACTTTGATACTCACAGGCGGCAAACTTTGTTTGGTTTTGTTTCACTAACTTGTTTTGGCCTGGTGTAGTTTCAAAGACTCCTGGCAGGAGTCACATAAGGTGCTGTCATTCGTGCTTTTAAATTGTCCTAGGCCACAGAAATAGTTAAGATTACCTTGTCATCCTTTGATGCAGTTTATGAATACCACAATGTGATGTTTCATTTGGACTCCTGAGATTTCTCTCACGGTACATGGCCATGCTGGTAGGGAGTGCGGATGGAGCACTAGTACCAGCTTGTTAGAAAGTCCAAGGAAATGCCGATCCCAGACACCTAACCAGTGTCAAAAAACAGGGCCAAACAAGCTGGTAATTCAGCACATTAAGCACAGGGATGCAAAAGGGGGGTTGTCTGGGAGACAGTAGATTCTGTAGGGTTTCAGTGAGTGTTAAAGGGTTGAATTGTGGGGCAAACCATGTGTGCCTTCTTCTGCTTGGCCCTTGGAGAGGGGCAAAAAGCCACTGATGAGGAACTTGGAGCTTGCATGTGGAACCAACCTGTTTCAAAGAGATTTAAGTCTTGTGCTCAGCAAGAGAAAATAAAAGGCAGAGGGGGAGGCGTGGGCAGGAGTGGACCACGGGAGGGAAGGGTAACACAAAAGAAGACAAGAGACACTTTGTCTGCGGGAGGCTTTGCAGGCCCTTGTTTGTGCTGAAGAGCTGTGCACCACACAGGACACGAGCGAGCGCTGCCGCCTTCCTTCACACAGCCCTTCACATTTCCAAGCTCGTGTGTAGCTGCACTGCCAGCAAGGATCCTCTGCTCAGCAAAAACCCTGCCAGCTGCCAGCCATGCGCCTTCCCTTCAGTGGAACATTTGTTCTTCTGTTCGAAGCTCCCAGGGTAGAGGTTTCAGCTTCCCATGCAGGAGACCATTCGTGCTCTGTGCACAGCCTGTGACCAGAAGTTGTTACGCACAGGGGTCACAGTGTTGAAACAAACATTTTTCTGCACTTCAGAACTTAGTGAAATTATCTAGTGCCTTGTGGTGATGTTGAATTTGTATGTCCAAATGGGATGTCATTGCTGAATGTGCACTATTGATGGGAAGAATTTTGTGCTGTTTCTGGTTATCATATGCACTTTGTGCAAGTGCTATTTAATGTTAATGGTCACATCCCCAAACATCTTTTTTTTTTTATTGTGTGGTTTCTCTGGTCTTTGGTTCCCTCTTTAGCAATATGTTGCCAGTGAAGTACTAGAACGGATGAAAAAAAAAAAAAGAGGGAACTCCTGTACTTGCTGTATACAGTAGCAATTTTAATTCTGGAAAAGCAACAAACTCCTAGTGTCTCCAATGGCCATGGCAGCTATACAGACATGAAGAGGAGACAGATGTGGCCAAGCGCATGTCCCATTTTTTCCTTCTGGAATAGCTTTGTGTTGCACAGTCAGGTAATGTGGATTATCCTTTGTATGCAGATATAGCTGTGTAAGGGTAACTGTAAGTGAAAAATAGACATATGATTGCAAGTTAAACAAATAAGTAAGAGTTTGACTTTTATACTAATGAATGGATACAAATGGACTTAGAGAAATCCTATGAAGCTGTTTCAGTGTCATTCCAAGGTCAATGGGGCATAATGTCTTCTGAAAATGTTTCCATCAGAAAGGAAAGAATCACAGATTTTTTTCTGTCAAATTTTACTTTTCTAATTAAAAATATTATTAAATAATCAGCAAACATTAGAGCTAGATCAACTGCAAATACCAAGTGTGAGCTTTATTTCTGAGGCTTGTAAGGAAACTGGTGAAATGGATGTAATTTTCACTGTTTTAATGAAAAAAAGAATAATATACCTTTAGGGAAAACTGCCAAGTTCTCCTTATCTATAAGAACACTGATTCTTATTTGCATTACATTTATCTTAAGCCACTGAATACATCTTAAAGTTGGATTTTTTACTAGTTTGTTTACCAGATCGATCATTATCAATTTACTCTTGGTCTAAGAACTTGGTCTACAACTTTTCTTTAAGAAAGCTTCTCTTCTTCCACCAAAATTTCCTTTTCTATATTTTTTTTTCCTTCACTGGATATCCCACTAGACATTTTAGATTGTTGCAGTGAACTTTACAAAATTTCTTCATTCTCTACAATATAATAACTTCATGAAGATTTATTCTTGCATCTTATGTATGTTAATAGCATGTTAATAACATTTCCATTTGTCATGTCATTTGTCCATCAGTCTTTACTGTATGTGTATTTTTTGTTGTTACTGTCACACTGCATTGATCATGTTGAGCTGAAATAAAACACCAAATAATGAAACCTTTTCACTGGAAAATTATGGCTGTCATATTTTTTAATATATCAAAGAGTACACATTTGTTTAAAATTCCTCAGTTAATTATGAAGCACAGCACTTCTCAAAACTTTCTTGTCTTCAGCTCCAAAACATCATGGTCTGCAACCAAAACCGTAAATATTTGCTTCTCATTTTCAAGGCTTTCATCTATGGTCACTTCATTGAAATCATACTTATGAAATTTCAAAGCTATCAGCTCTATAAAAGTTCTTAAATGAGACCAAAAGTTTCTCTGAACCAAGTGCACTGGCTTCCCTTAGTCAGCAATAACACTCAAGGCGTTTGTGTCCCTGTTGGTTTTTCCAGCAATTCCAAACTCTGGCGCTCCTGGACCATCAGCAGTGAGTCTTCCATGGCAATTGATGCACGGTTCATTGCTTTGCTGATGTTTTGTCTCTGTCTCTGTTGAGAGGAAGGTGCTTGTGACACAGCACACACTCTTGCAATGCAGGGGTATTGTTGTTGGTACTCTGCTACCAAAACCTGGCCACACAAAACCAATACACAACATTTGAGAGTTTCTTTTCTGACCTACTTTATCCCAGGACACAATAGCCGAGGAAAAAAAAACATCTGATGCACTTCCAAATGCACTTACAAGCTAACAGAATTATTGAAGAAAAGTTGTGGTTTTTTTCATTTTAACTTGGTAGGTTTTTGTTTGTGTTTTATTTTTTTTCCTGGGATCTTATTTGCCTCAAGGAGAATACAAGTTCCATCTTCTAGTACATGTTCCAAGTGTAACAGTGTAAGACCCTTTTCTTAGAGAGTTCTGTGACCACCGTGAGCTTGGGATTTTTGCTTGTTTGTGTGGAGTTTAGAGCAGAGGGACAGAAAGGTCAAGGCAGAACCAACCAGAGGTGGCAATAACACCTCTGTGATAACCTATTTAAGAAGAAAAAAGAAGTTATTGCGCCGATGTAATTGAGCTCAAAGAAGACAGGAGTGAGAATATGTGAGAAGAATAACAATGCAGTCATCAATGTCAGTGAAGAAGAAGGGGGAGGAGGTCCTTCCCTGCCCTTCCCTGCCCTGCCTTGCCCTGCCCTGCCTTGCCCTGCCCTGCCCTGCCCTGCCCTGCCCTGCGCTGCCTCCTCCTCCCCTCTTCACCCTTCCTCCTTCTCTTCCCCTTTCCCTTTCCCCTGCCCATTTCCTTTTCTTTTTCCCCAAAGATTGCATTCAAGGAGAATTCTGCATCCACTCTGGCAAGGAGGAGTCATGGGTGATCATTCTTTATCAGAGTCATCATTTCAGAAGTCCTTCACATGAGCTCAGATAGGATTCACAAGCTGTTTTTCAATTACTGGGTCGGGAAACTCCAGAAATGTTTCTAAGACCTTCAAATTGGAGGCAGACTTGGATGCCTGTGGCAGGCAAGGTAAAGGAGAGAAAACAGTTTCCCTAGGCCAGCACTTCAGGATCCTGAGACCTTGTTGAGGAGAGTCATCAGCAATGGGAGTTTGTGACCTATTTTTAAATCATAAGATTATGGTGATGTTTTCTTTACTTTGTGTGTGTGTAAACAAAAGCCATTCAGATCTATTTTTTCAAAGTAAGCTGTGTACAGGAACAGAAAGGGAATCACCAATCACTAAAACAGAAAACAGCACAAAACTTGTTCTGAACACATGTTGTCACCATATTTTAGATAGTTAAGGATTTAAAACTTTATGGGGCTTTTCAAGACAAGACGATGACATAAACCCTTGCCACCCTTTGCAAACAGAATGTTGCTTCTCATTAGCTGAGGACAATAGGATGAAAGATTAAAAGGAAAGTCATTGCCCAGGGTAAGAATGAATGACTGTATACTTTCCATTGAAAGACTTTTTGAGGAGGCTTGCTTATTCACAGACATAGTTTTGAAAAAGGCATTTTTCACTGGGGGAGCCGCGGTGATTTCATTGATTTTCACAGTAAGTGGACAAAGTGGAGAGAAAAGCAGAACTAAACTGGTAGCTGTTGTCAGTCTTTGCTTAGGCCTGATACCAACTCTGTTACCATCTTGAACACCCAGAATTGCATAGGACAAAGTGACCTGTAGATATTCAGGACTGGGTACAAATCCAGCAGTTAAAAAGCACTGCTTTATTTTCTTTTTAATGCAGAGTAGCCATGACACCACTGAGCTTTACAGAGAGTGGAAACCTGGCTCTGAAGTGTCAATTTACCTTTGTGTGTCGGCCTGTAAGGCATGGCAGAGTGTCGGCTGCCCCATCAGCAACTGCCTTTGCTCTGGGACAGCTGGTTGTTTTTGGGACAGCAATGGGAGCTATTCTAGCCATCCTCACATGTAAGTCAGACCCTGACGCTGGAAGGCATGAAATGTCTTTGGGCCACTTCACCTCTTAGATTCTTGGTTTCTCAGAAGTTAGAAGCTACCACCACATTGACAAGCAGTTAAATTTAAACCTGTGTGGCTCCAGAAAAATTCTTTGGTATCTAGTATCTAAGTTAAACTGAAAAGTACTTCAGCAGAGACTTAAAGATGTTGTTTTAGAAAATTTTTTAGGTTCCTAAGTTCCCACTGTACTTTGAAACATCATTGATTCAGCTGTAATATGATAAATTCATCTGACTAAGAACTGGTTTTAAAATTTACAGCTGGCTTTAAAATAAAACTGAAGACTCAGATTGGTTTTTTTTCAATGGTTTGTCTTTTTCTGTATGAAAGAAAGAATCTCAATGTTTTACTTTTCTCTTTTGGTAAAAGATTTTTTGAGAATATTTATAAATTCTATCTTCAGCATAAGATAGCAGTTCTTTTTTTATTTTATTCTTTTTTTTTTAATTAGGTAAACTTCAGCTTAATTTTGATCAGTCACATGCAAGTAGATCTGGGAAATAAAATTCTACTCTCAGCAGCCTAAGAAAATAACTCTTGATTCAGTGAAACAATACTATCAAAAATACTTAGACTTTCAAAATCACTAGTAAATGAATATTTTCCTCCATGTTTTATTTCCATACTGATTCATAGAGATAGCTGTACAATGTAAAAGCCCCCATCAAAATGCCAGGCATCTAAGAACAACTGAAGTCAGGCTTCCCTTTTACTATTTTCATCAAAAAATTGAGCTGAGACTTAAAAATCATTCCCTGAAATGAATGGTAGAATTGGACCAAATGTTCTTTCCTTTCTTCTAATTTCCACATGAGTTGCTATCATGTTATTACGTATGTTGCTTCCTGTTTTTTCTTCACAAATCCATTCAGGAATTTTGGATTATTTTCTTGCATGCGATTTCATAGAATCATCTCTAAATGAGTACCACTGACTTAAAACCCCCAGACCAATTTTGCAAATGAGAGTGGCTGTTTAGCAGCTACTGACCCATGCACTCTCAGAAAATAATTTCCAAAAGCTTCTAAATCATACTGGCATTTTTAATTATTTGAACATTTAAGAAGAAAGCAATATGCCTCCCATGTAAGGAAAACAGAAAATGGGGTGGAGGAGGAAGAGAGCAGGCAAATATGAGAACTAAAGGCACTAAAAATAAGATTGGAAGAATACTGAGGCAGAAGTTGAAAAGTTAATGCCCTGTACTGTCACCTCCCTTCCTCTGCTGAGAGTTCCTGCATTTAGTGTCCACTCAGCAAAATGAATGTACGTCTTAATAAATTCAATACAAAATCTGGTGTCTTATTTTTAAAAGCCCGTAAAAATGAATTTTCACTACTTTGCCAAATTTTGTTCTCTAGAGGATCAGAGTGTGACTTGAATTTCTTTCTGCTGGCACAGTGGAGTGGCAAAGGAGGAGAGAGGGCTGTGAGCTGTACTGAAAAGGCAATGGGCATAGATTGGCATGAGTAGCTCTTGAAGAATTGATCACAGTTTTTCAGTGTGTCAGGGCTCCTCTCCAGCCATGCCACTCTCAGCAGTCTCTTGCTAAAGCTGTGACAGTCTCAACTGATTGGCCCGATTCCTTATAATTGTGGGGTTTCTGCCATCAGTTGGATGTGGTGTTCCCAGAAAAATACCCTTGTTGCTGGGTTTAGAAGGAAAGAGTGATGATGCAGCTCCAACAAGACCACTGTTAGCTCATGAAGATGTATATGCAAGCACCGATGAACGTGGCATTGTCTTCTGACAGTGAACTTACATCAGAGGAAGTGAAGAAGGATAACGGTTATGAAAATTGAGTGTACAAGACTCCTTTCTGAACAATATCTCAACCAGCTGTGGTCAAGAAAGATGTCAAGGCCTGATGGCTGTTTGTTATAACCCTCAGGATAGTTTCCAGATTTTCCAGTTCATGTCCAGAGAGGGGATTTCCACTGCCATTTGCTCACAGGAAGTGAAAAAGGTCTCCTCCCACCCCACAAAATCCCTTTGATCTCTAAAAGGCAACACATCTGGTGTAAGTTCAAGTGACTTCTCAGTTGCCTGAGGTCAGCAGCTTACAGGCTGCAGCCAGACAAGCCCATTTTTCTTGGGCAAGTATTTTGGCCAGAGTTTGGAATTAGGAGAGCACACAGGCTGGCAGGGCTCACTTTTTCTGATGCTATCACTTTCCATCCTTCACAGGGGATGGTATCAGGGAGTGCCCTGGATCCTACATCTCTGGATTCTTGGACTGCTTATGTCTAAAGCAGCAGTAATCACCTTATGCAGCTGCAGGTAATGCCGAGGTTTTGGCCATTCATCAGGTGCTACTGGTATTTTTTAGTCATCACTGTGCTGTACAGGTCTCCCAGGGTTTATAACACCATCGAAGATGAAGATGATTAATAATAAACATCAGCAATCCCTCATAAGGAACAGAATCAGCTATAACTGTTGCCTCAAAATGAAGGGTTAAGTTCTAACCTTCTTCTAAGTTGGAAACTAGTCAATAAAATTAATCCTTGAGAATTTTATTCCTTTCCTTCTTAATTCCCCTGCCTAGATTTGCTGAACGATAGCTTAATAATTTATTGCCTACCCACTCATTTTTTTTTCTTTTCCCTAACACTAAGTAGAGAAGAATTTATGCTACCCAAACTCTCCTTCCCACAACATCCTTATTAATTTGTACTTAACTTAAAATTACTAACCCTTTCTTATCTAGTCTTCCAGTTGGAAATCATAGGCAAGCCTGTAGGGCTGGTCTGTGCAAAATTAGCTCCACTTGAACTAGTTACTCCCTTGCACGATCTGCAAGGTTCAGCTTTGGGAAACAAAGTGAACTTATATGGGTCAACTTTGTCAATTACAGCCCTATGTTCAGGCCACCACAGCAATGTGGAGGCATAGGCTGAGATTCACTAAAGGGAAAGATGAATGCATGATGAATAAGCCTGCTTGACATGATTGATCCAGAGCATCTAGCTTGTCTCTTGAACAAGCCATATTTTGCAAATCATATCAGACATTGCATGAACTATTGTGTTTTGCAACAGTAATCTGTAAATCCTAGTCCAGTGCTCCACTTCTAGGTGTGTAGGACTCCAAGATCTGGTCTTAAGTTAGAGAGGTCCATGGTCTTCAAAACTCACGTGAGTCTATCAGCCGCTCCCGTGTCCTCCTGCATCTCTGTTGTTGCACTCCTGGAGATCCAGGCTGAGGTGGATGTCACCAATAAAAAGGTAAGTCAGCAATAAAAGGTAGTGTCTATGTGACATCTGCTTGCGTCACTTAAAAAAACCCCAAAACTCTCAGGACTGCATGACTGGGAAGAAATTATGTGTGAGGCAGTAAGTGCAGCATGGCTTGCATTACTCCTAAGCTCCGTGAATGTTACCTCTATTTGGGGATGCCACAGTTCAATTGCTTGAGTGAAGAAAGCAAGCCAACAGTTGTAATTGCACATTTGTGGACTGGGCAGCCATAGCAGGATAACTTTGTTTCCTGGACATTTCATCATCACAGCACTTTCTTTTTCCTCATCTCTTTCACTTGCCTGTCCTGCCTCCCCTGCTGCCTCGGCCTGGTTTATTTGATTTATTGCAAAGTCACTGGGGGAATCTCAAGTTACAGCTTTGAAGTACACAGTGACCTAAGGGTCCTTGGCATGCACACGCTTCCCCTGTCTAAGTTGCGTCAGGCTTTGCCCACTCTCAGAGAAGCCCTCTCCTGAGTAAGGGAACAGACTTTTATAGCTCTTGATCTTTACAAATTACCTGTGGGCCATACACCAGACTTCGGGTTTTCAACTATTCAGGTCTGGGTTTTTTATTTATTTTCAGGTATAAGGCATGCATAGCAATGTTAGGTTTTGAGAAAACTAAAAAAAACAAGACCTAACAACAGCTGAATTTTATGCAACTATATGAAGTTATCTAATTAACATCCTAAGCAATAATAAAAGGAAATACACCATGCAAAACAATGAATAAGATCCTGTTCTAAAAATTTCTCTTCTCTGTTGATGGGCACATTTATTTTCAAATTCATAAATGGGACTTTCCAAAAAAAGTAGTTGTCTTACACATCTTCCATATGACTGTTTTTTTAAAAACCTCTTCCAGAAAACCAAAAGGATGAAAAAGCATTTATATACACAAGTCATCAGAGCAACATTGAAGGAGATTTGCACAACTCTGGACAGCAAACATGGAATTACCATCATAACACATTTTTCTTGTGTTGAAGTCGTTGCTTTGGCAATTTTTTTTCTTTTCTATTTAATGCATAAGCAAACCTTTCACTGACAGTGGTTAAATACTCAAAATAAATCATACACAAGATTGTTTGGATGTCACTGTAGATGTATGTATGCATACTTTTTTCAGCCATATAAAAATCTATGGGTTATGTTTGCAAATGTGAATTCTATCTTACCTTGAAAAAGGTTGTAGCTTGGTTTTGGTTTTTTTTCTAGGAATCTGAGATAGATAGAGTTGCTTCATAACCTTTCTAGCTAATTGGAGCTGAACCTGTTATTATTTTCTTGAAACTTCTCTTGAAAGCACAAAAACTTAATCTAGATATTTCAACCCTTTTTCATAGCAGCCAAGATGTTTTGGATGATAAAAATTACCTCTGCTGGTGCTTTTCATAAAAGCAGAAGCACAATTAGTACCACTTTGTTCCTGTTAGCGCAGGCATCATGTGACAGACAAAGCACTTGTAGGTTGGATTTATAACCAAATTCCAAGCGTCAGAGTTTGAGGAGATATGGAAAGATTAGAAGTACATAAGTACCTCTACATAAGTACATCTTGCAAGAAACCTATTGTACTTTGCATGCATAAGTCCTTAACCTTGGCGTAGTGTAATAATTTTCTCAAATAAATTGGCAGTGCTATACTACAAACCTGCCAGCCTATACAGAGATTTGTAAATAAAATTTTAATGTTTTTCTTCATTGAAAAATATGAAACTTTTGGAAAATACTCAAAAATATGTAAGTATTCTACTTACTAGCACTTCTAGCCAAATCACCAACGCTTCCTTGAGTATTTGTTTCTTGTGGTGTACAAACTGTGTATGGAATGCTGGGCACAGCAACGTCTGACAAGAACACTTCATCTGAGTCATGCTTTCCTGTCATTCAGAGTGCTTGAGTTTGAACTCTGCTGAGTTCAGAAGGCAGTTTGTTCTGAGTCTCAGCAACTATGTCCGGCAGGAACTAACCCGCTGTCCGGCTGGTACGTTGTGCTTCTGCTCTGCCTAGGGGATACCTTGCCTAAAATATGGTCTACAAATGCTCACCATTATGGCTATTTGAATGTGTCAGGAAATACTTGGCAATTAGGAAGTTTTCTGCTGAGACCTTGACCAAGTGCTGGAGCAAGCATTTTGATATGCAGTGTATGATGCTCCCTTTAGTTTAACATTCAAATAGCAATAAGCCTGCATGGAAAAGTCTAGGCAGCTCAGGTTCAAAAAAAAAAAAAAGGTTGGTTGGTTGGTTGGTTGGTTGGCTGGTTAGTTGGTTGGTTGGTTAGTTGGTTGGTTGTCTCTGGATCCTGTTTTTTATTTTTTAAACACACATGACAGTTCGAAGACAAACTGATTTCAGAATTTTTCTGCCAGAACCCTGCTGAGCATGCATCCTCTGGGATGGGAAACAACTCGCCACACACATACCCTCATGCCCACAGCACTCTGCGTACACAGCTGTTGCACTCAGAGGTAAGCAGCTGATGCCTCTGGGAATCAACTTCTGAACCAACAAGGGTTAATTGTGCCCCACTCCTTGAATTATTGAAATACAGCATGTCTGCGGGAGCCACTCCAGCCTTGTGCAGGACATTATGAAGTGGACCATGTAACTCCTCTGTGCAGCAGTTTGTATGCCTCTGCTAATTTCAGTGTTGATGAAACCTCTTGCATTTCCTCTGCTTTTTCCAGGGTCTGCATGGGCACTGGTGAATTACAGGTACAGACTAGATAGTTTAGCAAGATAAACTGTAATAAAACTTGAAGTATAACACGTGGTTACAGAATGTAACGAAGACATCAATAATAAGGACTGGTGAGATACATTTTCTATGTCTTCAAGATAGGCTTAATACTGGAAAACATTGTTTTCTTCAAAAGAAATTTGTTAATTTACTGTGTGTTCATCAAGCTCCATGAAAGCCAATGAAGGCGATCATGTTGTCCAGTTTGACCTTTAAAATCTATGAATTTCTGAGCTGTCTTTTGTTGCAAGTAGTTCTTTCACTCTGTTAAACTACTTCTAATTATTTATATTTGTCCTCTTAGGTGAACAGTACTTGGTTATGTGTGAGCCCATGAAACAAAACTGTCTCCTGGTGTGTCCAACCTAACGCTGAAATCTCTCTCTTTCCGTAACTTTCAGAGTTGCAGTTGAGAGCAGACAGAAGGAAAACCATGGGTTGCTTTTCCTACAGCTGCCTAGCATGGATTTCTGTGCCAAGAGGTCTGTAGGACAGAAGCTCTTTTTACTGAGGGAAAGCACGTGGTATTAATGAGATGTGCAGTAATGCATTTTTGATTCCAAAGCTATCCCAGAGGGAGGTGCCTCAAGGATTAATGGAAAGCAAAACACTAGTTATCTTGTTAAAATTTCATTTACTGTGCGTCTTATCAGGACTTACAAATACAAAATTATTTATGTTTTCAGGATGTGTGATATTTCATTCTCTGGAATGGTTGCTCCTTGAAAATTTGCCTGATAAGGTAAAAAACGAAGACTAAATAAGAGAAGGAAATCTCTTTATTTAATGGTAGGGACTTCCTCCTCAAGGAAGTGTTGAGAAAAGGCAAG
This sequence comes from Callaeas wilsoni, assembly GCA_013398955.1. NCBI lineage: Eukaryota > Metazoa > Chordata > Aves > Passeriformes > Callaeidae > Callaeas > Callaeas wilsoni. The sequence continues at coordinate 66,497 of VWPU01012468.1, read as the reverse complement.
AAGGACTTTTCCTTTAGTTGAAAGGAAAGCACTAGTTGGTTAATTTTGTTCAATCCCGTATTTCTTGAGCATTCCAGGATAGTTCCCCAAGTTAGATTGGTCAGCCAGAAGGAGAATAAAAGAAGCACATAGCTGCTTTGCCTCTCATTTCCCCTGTTGTTTTCATGAACAATCTCATATCCCCTATGATATCAGCTAAAAGAACAACTCAAAGCATCCCCCAAAGCCTTAACAAATCAGCAGAGGACTGTTTTCCACTGAAATTTGCTTTTGTCCTTAGGCTTCAGTTTAGCAGAGGCAAGTATATAAGATGATTTTTTTTTTTGTAATTAAGGATCCGTACCAAAACTTTTCAGCTTGACTCTTTTGGAAGTACACTACTGCTAGCTGAGCAATGCAGGATGCTCTAAATATTCACCAGGTTTCTTTAAACTATGTTCAAGGCAGAGATCTGTCAAAAATCAACATTTTCATACAGATGGAAACAGTTTTTTTCTATGAGAAGATACAAAGGCCCAAGGGCATTCTCAGTAACAGGAAAATTATTTGCAGTTGGTCAGACAAGCTGTCTGACTCAGGTAATCTACAGTTCATCAGGTCATGTGGTTGAAACTGAAGTCCAAGACGAGACATTCTGTTCAGATAAAATGAATTGTAGTGATTTTTTGTTCATGTGCATGGGCTAGAGTGTGTGTTTTTCCATGAGAGAATCTGGGATTATTTGCTCTATGTGTGCTAAGGTGCCTGCAAAATCCTTGGACAGCAGTGAACCAAACTGAAGAACAAAGCAGACATTTCATTCATCAATTTATTTAAGGGGAAAAAAAAGGACAAACTATTTCAGGAAAGAAGACACAGATGTTCTACATTAAAAACCAAGAGAACTGGGAGAAATACTCCTTTAGCAGATGCCTAGTATCAAAATACCTAAGAGACTGATGTCCAAATAACTACTGGTGAACAAAGTCACCAAACACCTCTCCTGAAAGAGGATGAGAGATGTGTTTAGCATTCTCACTGGCAATCACCAGTGGCTGTCCAAGTGTTTTCTCATCAGCAGGGCTGGGAGAGGAAAGACTTGCCTGGTCATTGCTTGACTCTGGAAGTAATAGGAGAAATTTTCAGAGATTGTTTATACTGTAGGTGTAAACCACATATCCCCAGTGGAAACCCAAGTCATGCCGTGTTAAGCTGTGTGTCAGCACACAGTGCTAGATGATCCCTGTCCTGAGATTTTATTTCTAAATGAGATTTAAAAACAAAGGCAGGGAAAGATGTTTGTCCCAGTTGCTGCCCTGTGACTAAGTCTCTTGGTCTCTCACAAATTAACTAGTGCCCTCGCCTACTTTTGCAGGTGGTGAGACAAAGGAAAGTGTAAACCCTATCTAAGCTGGGTAGGAAACTATTCTGCAAGACTGTTGTGAAGTAATCCGCAGAGCAAGTTCTTCACCAAAAACAAATGACAGGGCATTCCCTCATCAGCACCCCACATCAAGCCACAGGCTGGGCTGCTGGGTTTTGCTGCTGCCCTGGTAGCAAATTGCCCCACAGCACAGTGGAGGAGGGCAGGAAAAGGACCAGTGCTTAAGCTTCAGTGATGCTAGTCTATTTTTTCTCATCTCTCTCCCCTAGCCAGGCAACTTCCCTGAACAGTTGCTTACAAAAAGGTCCAGCAAATCGCTAGTTAATGCCTACATGTGCTTCTGATTATCTCTTCCTCCTCCTCCCCCCTCCACTGAAAACTGTGGTTTGTGTGCAGCTCAGAGAAGGCAGTCAGAGGAAGTACAGGACTGCTGATTTTCTGCAGTTGGTCCTGACTGTAAAAAATAAACAATTCTTGTACATATATAACTTGTATATAACTTTACTGGGCATTTCTTCCTGGTCAGGAAACCCGCAGCACAAAAAGAAAAAAGTATGGTCACAGCAACAACGGCATAGCTTTAATCGTCTCCTCTCATTGCTTGGTCCAAGAGCCATAAGAGTTTAAGCCCTTGCATTTAGACCACTGTCATGGGCATCTCTTAGGAGCTCAGCCCTGAGTCTGATCATTCATCCTCTTCTCATTCACTTGAAGAACAGGAATTTTTCTTCACCACAGCATCAGGACCCACTGCTTTCATCATATGCTCAAAAATTCTTTGATACCTCCAGAATTTTTGTCTGTTTTCTCCTGTGTACCTGTGAAGTCTCCACCAGACTTTTGTGAAGTAAACAGCAGAGGCAACTTCTTCACCAAAAACAAGTGCCCTGGCCTGCTCTCCACCACGTGTTTGTAGGAGTCACTGATACCTGGGAAGAACCAAAAGACACCTAAGTCCTGACTTTAATAAAGCTGTATTTGAAGAAATGGCAGGCAGTCATGCACAGGTTTTATGGTTGCTCTTTAGGGAAAGTTTTATTCTCCCCAGGAAAGGAAAAATTACCTTTGAGAATGAGACCAGATTTTCTGAGAAAGTCAGATTGATAGGGAATTATCCTGTGCTTAAAACCAGCATCTTGAGAGCTGGAACAGAAGTCAGAAGATTGGTGGTGTGTGTTTGTATGCCCTGCATAATAAATTGCAAATCTGATAAAAAATGGGCTAAAGGTTACAAATATCAAAACATCATTTCCAGTCCTCCCTTCCTACATCATTCCCCTGTGTTCGGGAAAATAGGTAGCTGATCACTATGTTACAAGACAAGAGTCCAGGAAACATCCCTCACTGGCAGTCGTATCTCATCAGATGCAATTGTTTGGAGATAGTCTCCAACAGTTGTAGCACATGTCGTTCCAGCTGGATGGAAGCTTTCCCTGTTATTTGTATTCTAACAGCATTTTATAATATATTTTAGAAATCCTTGGAGTCCCAGCTGACAAAAGATCCTTACCATATCATTTGCATGGCTGGAGAGAGAATATCCTGTGGTGTTTAAAGCCTGCATATAAACAATTCAAAACACTTTACTCAGAGATCCACAAACTCTTCCCGTAGTTTGCTGATAGCAGTAGTTTCACGTGATAGTTTAGGTGTAAATATATGGAATTAAATCAATAAGAATTTTAAATCCACCCCATTACTTCTGTGAATAGTATCATCCATAAGCACCACAATCTGACTTGAAACTTCCGATGGACTCTCTTGAGAGAAAACAGCTGTTGACTGAAATTGAATTCTTTCTGCTTGTGTTTCTAAAAAAAACCCTAAAAACCAAAAAACCCCTCAACCAAAGTTTTTGTTGTAAAATTTAAATATTCAAATCAAAAATTGTGCTGAAAATACACTGAAAATAAGTTTTGTCAGGGACTTCATTTTGCTCTTTTCGATGAGAGCAGGGGAGAAAATAATTTTATGGTTTCTGCAAAAGTAACAACTTTTTAAAAGCTGCAGGTCTGTTCAGAATTGTACACTAACTTGTCTCTGGTATTTTCAGAAAATACCCATCTGCAAGTAATGTGTTCCCTGGTGGAACTTATGGCCTGACTGGAGGGAGGGAAGGGATGATGGGAATGGGAGCAAAAGGAGAGCGGATATAGCCTCCTCCAATGCTTGCCCCTGTTTGCAGTCCCAGCGCTCAGTGCTCAGCCCTGCCTTGCTCCAGCCTTGCTCCAGCCTTGCCACATGCTGGAGCAGAGCTCCCAGACAGCCTCACAAAGGGCCGCCGCAGCGCGTCCCCATCTGCTGTCGATTACTGCGCAAAACATGCCAGCCTCGTGTCGTCAAGGGCCAGCACCCTGGAGCTTCTCCTGCTCAACAAAAATACTGAGCAATCTCCAGAGCTGGATGGCATCCAGCCTCCAAGAGGGCTTGGAGGAGCATCCCCTTTGAAGATTCTATAGGTCCGATGATGGATCCTTGAGAACAGCACTGTAAAACTTGATGGTTTCTAATGGGGAGTCATTGCACAGTGAAAGCTTTATGGCATTATCAAACAAACAAACATTATCAAAATGGCATTATCAAACAATATTAGAGGAATGAAGATGAAAGGTGAGATTGTCCACACACCTGAAGTCTACCTGCACCATGGCAATGAATTTTAAGGACCCCATGTTCACCAGGTATGAGCCATTTACTGTGGGATGGAGTTACTTGGCAGCAACCAGTGGAAAGGAAAAGGAAAAGGAAAAGGAAAAGGAAAAGGAAAAGGAAAAGGAAAAGGAAAAGGAAAAGGAAAAGGAAAAGGAAAAGGAAAAGGAAAAGGAAAAGGAAAAGGAAAAGGAAAAGGAAAAGGAAAAGGAAAAGGAAAAGGAGTATTTCTGGCTTTGGAAAATTTATCTCTTTTTATCTGTTTTGAACCAAATTATCACAGATAGGAAATCTTAATATGGGTTTAAAAGTCTTAGAGTTTTGCTTAAACAGTTATATTTACTTCATGGGGTCTGACAGAATGAGAAAATACATAGTGATAGCTGATTCTGTTATTAGGTGAGAACCTGGAGCATGACTGTCAACAGTCTCAACCCCTCTAACTTACAGTACAGTCTCTCTTGTACGCTGACCTGCCTGTGCCTTTCAGTCCGGTTTTTGTCGCTGATGAATTGTAAGCAATGGCTGGCTTTGCATAAAGTGACTGGAAATTGCACTGAGCCAGATACAAGCACGTTACACCCAGACTTCACTCCTTGAATTCCTGACTCCCCACAGTGATTGCGGTAGCATTTGTCAGCAAAATAATTCTGAGGCTCCACAGAGCCAGGAGAAAATTAATACTAGAGAGACTGGGTTACAAAAACAAATGAACTTTCAAATTCTGCTAAATATAAGAAACTAGATTATTAAGGAAGATTGATGTATTTAACCTGACGATGACATAAGTAGCCAGAGCATCATCTCATCCATTAAATGCTGCCTTCATTTCCACTTCTGCTACAATTCTCTTTTTTGATATAGTTTTGGTAGTGTTACTGTTGGCAGAGATCTGCCAAATGTAAATAAAAAGGCCACTGATCATTCTACTTATTAGAGTTATTACACTATAGCTGTTTATATATCATAAAGCAAGATGGGGACACCTCAAATGTAAATTTCCAATAGCCTTTGAGCCCACAGAAAAATTAGAAAAATTTGACACTATTAACTACATTCTATAGTTAACTATACGAGCTGTATAACAGCAGAGAACTTTCAAATAATATTCAAAACCTTGAGTGCCATTAAAGAATGCCCAGTTGACACAGAACCACACTTTGTCTGGCATGATCTCAGCAACTCATGTTGACCTGATTTTTAATATTTGTATTTCCAGTCACGTCCAAGTTGTCTCAAGTTTTAACCTTCTGCTGTTATCAGGTGCAGAATCTCAATCTGAGGCAATGTGAAGGGAGTAGCTCATAAGCACTGGGACTAATTGCCAGTAGCCTCCCCTTCAGGTGATTTCCACTTTGCACATTTTGACTTTATGCCTAAATACTCTCAGAACTACCGTATAGCTCATGCTGAACAGAATACTAACATCTACATGAAAGACAATATTGTGCATAACCTGTCGTCAGGGAAGCCTAAATCTAAGGATAAGCCTTATGACTCCAGGTAAGAAAGAACCCTTGAAAAATAGAACCTGACCTCTGATTAGTTTTTGTAAATATAGGGATACTCAGAACCACCATTCACTGATGACTCCCCTCTCTCTGGGGAGCCAGCGTAAGAGGGCAAACTGAGTTGCTCCTTTTCCCTTAAAGAAGGAATAAGTAGAGCTCTTTTGCTTCCACAGGCTGCCTCTTTCCACCAAACCAGCGGAAATGGAGAGCTACCTTCTGTTTTACTCAGATGAGAATGGATGACAGGCTTTAAAGCTGCTGGGGGACAGAAGCAGTCATCTAACTGTTCCTATCATGCACGGAGGGGAAGTGTGTGATCACATGCACTCAAACAAACAAACAAACAAACAAGGCACACGTTTCTGATAATGTCTTTTAGTTGTGCCAGGGTTGAAATGTTGGGAGATTGAACTGGCTTTGCCTCTGTCCCTGTGACCTGTACAGTATGGAAACAGTATCATTGCTTCCCCCTTTTCCACAAAAAATAAGTACACACAGAGAAACATTTCTTATTACTCTTAATAGTACAACAACACTTAGCTCCTGTTCCCCCTTATTCACGCTTAACGTTGTAGTTTTAGGCAGCAATATGAGAAGACAGTATAACAAAGGTTCGTCAAGCACTCGGATTTTAAAACAAATTCTCTTTGACTGTCGCCAGCTCCCTATTGTATTAGTAAATATTTTAAGCCCAGATTTGGCACAGGACTTAGGGACAAGCCTAAGGCAAAGAGTATGTTTACTTCCTAGTATCTCCAGTGCTTTTAAAACTAAACATGTTTACCATCAAGTATAGGCATGAATCTTGCATGAGTGTGTGGTGTAGAACTTGTTCCAAAGCCTTGTGGAGTCAACAAAAAGGGTTACATTAATATGCTTGGTTTCAAAACAGACCCTTAAAGAGAGAGCGTTGCTACTTCAGAGTAGAAATTTACCAGAAAGGAACTTCAAACGGCATAGCAATCAAATTATGAGTGTTGGACAAAACCAGAATCACTGACGTTCTCTAGAGAGCCTGGGTTTGTAGAGGGGATAAGACTGTCTTAAGGCACTTTTGTGCTTGACTTTGCTGTCTTTACAGTCCTTGAGAGGTGAAGGTAGAACAGAGTGCAGCATTTCCGGAAATTCAGTCTTTATAGTCCACAAGTCAATAAATGGATTACATTTTCCTATAGAGACAATCCACTAGAGTGCAGGCTTTATCCGCAACTAAAAGAAGAGAACCTATTCATGCTCCTCTGTTGCATGTAGGACAGCCAATGATTACCAAATGACTCCTCAGCAGAGAGAAGAGCATGGAGGTGCAGTGCACTTCTCTTTCCAGGGAGATGCTGCTGCTGGCAGGTCCTGAGGCTGCGCACATGGCTGCATGCCAAAGCACGGATCAGCATCCCTTGCCCACAGTGTCCTCTCTGATTTTAGGATGTTGTTGCAAGTTTTGCTAGGGGTCCTCCTCTGAGTCCAGCTCATTCCTAATTCCTCTACTTTTGTCCCCCTTGGTACAGGTCATGTTAGCTATGGGTGTTGGAAGTTTGTGTTTCTAGTAAAGTTTATGAATACTTTTTGTCCAAAAGCATTTTTGAGAAATGCAGCTTTGCCAAAACTCTTTGTTCTATGAAAGCACTTCAAATTCAGGAAAACATTCCTTTTTCCTATTTTAGAAAAGACACTGTAACCTTTCATTTCTCTTAACTTTTTTTTTTTTTAAGAAAAATCTGCTTTTCATCTTTGTTCTTCTACTTCTTGTTTTTTTAAATACACTTATCTCTGAAAGTGAAGAAAGAGCACTGAAAACCTAGAAGGAGAGGGATGGGAGTAAACAAGGAAAACAGGGAGTGAACCCTCTCTCCTTTGACTTTCCTCTCCCCCATGTTTTTTTCTGACCTGCATTCTCTCATGGAAAAAGAAGCACAGCCTCCAACATGTTTTTAATTTGAGTCAGTTTCAAAGAAGTGAATGCAGGGCCCTTCACATCTCCCTGCCCAGATGTGCAGCAGTGGGCTGCACAGCTGTGTAGCCCCCTGCCAGCCCACTCCAAACCTCCTGGAGCAGCAACCTGGGAGTGTCAACACCCCCAGTGCCCCATGTACCTTCCCAAACACGTCAGGATGTCAATTCCCCAAACTGGTCACAGTTTCCTCGGCCCTCTTGGTGCCCCATACTCTTCTTCATCCAGGCAGAGTAAGGCCCCTGAACTAAGCCCACTAGGTTTTATGTAATCCCATTAGACACATACGTAGGGTAGTTTGCTGCCCTTGAGAAAAGTATGAGTAGTTTTGGATTGTGTTCCCACAAGCAGAAAATACAGGTCTTCTGGACACTCTTGCCTGGAAATTAGTAGCTCTAGAAAGAATACAATATTTTGTGAAGCAAAATACCATGTTTCACCTACAAGAGCTTCCTGCCATGGTAAATTTCAAGGTGATCAGGGAGTCTGATTTAATAGAAGTCCACAAGCTCAAGGCAACGAAATTTCATTTTTCAAGTAACAGTGAAATAAGTACAAACAACAGTGGGTGAAGTATTTGAACAGGTCATCATGACATGGCAAAGCTACCTCTATGCTTATGAAAGCAATAGAAAATGAACTTTCATCACTGCCAGTTTATGAGGCTGCCATTAAAATGTAATTGCAAAGTAATTTCATCTGGTAGTGTAGATGTTTAACCCTAGCAGGCAAGTAAGAACCATGCTGTCACTTGCTCACTAGAGCCAGCTGCCACTGGGGGGGATGGTAAGAAGAATCAGAAAAAAGGCAAAACCTGTGGATTGAAATAAAAACAGTTTAATTATTGAAATAAAATAAAATAAAAGTAATAATTTCAATGAGAAGGTCCACACTGGTGAGGAAAGGGTTAACTTTCAGGAAAGAAGTGTGGCTGCAGCTACAGGGCTAATAAAATACTTGCAGTTAGCTTTTCCTATCATTAATTTCTCAACTTTTTTTCTGCTGCAACCCTTTTGTGGGTGCAGCTGGTACCACTCACACACCACCCTGCCGGTTCCCGTGATTTTGAAGCTCAGTGGATGGTAGCATTTAGATGTGTAGCCGGCCGATTTGTGGGTGTGGAGCTGGCAGCAAGCTGTGAAGTGCTACCATTTGGCAGTCTTCTCGTGGAAACCCCATTATTAACAAGCATGAGTGCACATCCATTGTGTTAGGAACATTCCTTGGAGCCTTTTGCTAATTTCACACCTTGATTCTTTGTAATGATGAAGGTGCCTTTCACATTTTGTCAAGTGTAGATTCTGGTGGTGCCACTACTTGTTTTAGTCCTGGTAGATAGATTTGGAAGAGGGCCGTTACTTTCAGTTTTGTCAAAATTCATTCCCACAATTAATATTCATTGACCACATCTGCTGATTTTATTTCTCAGTTTCTTCCTAGATTTCCATCACCTGGTTTTCAAGATCATTACTTTATCTTCGACTATCAATGATTCTTTTTTGTGTATATTTTGTTTTATTCTTCCACACAATTACTGAATTCTCACAGTTTGGGCTTGAAGTCTCTCCTCAAGTCTCCTTGCTTTGCAACTTGACAGAAGACAGAGAGAAAAGGTTCTTCTGCTGACTAGAAGAGAATGCAATGAAAATGAATTTTGCCAAAATTTCATGATTTTTTCTTGTTGTCTCTGATTTTTAAACTTCTGTGTACAAACAATGGGATTCTGAGATGTCTTAGGGCTGCTCTAAATAACCATGCAACTGGTTTGGACCTCAGGTACCCACAGTGTTAGGAAAAGACTATACTGAAAATTGCCTTTGAACAATTCTAACTGCATTTAGTGCTCTGGCATAGCAAACCTGCAAAAACAAAGTATCTTAAAATTTGCCTCAGTCTCAAAGCCCAATGACAATAAGAATATTTTTGCCTGCTGTTCCTAGAGAAGTTCCCATTGTTACAATACACATAAAGATATATATTTATTTGTATGTCTTTATTCTACATTAGGTCATGGGGAAAATATTTTAAAATAATGGGCTATGAAGACTAAACATTACTGTTTTTTAATTGGGGGGGGGGTGGTTAATGGAATCTGCATTTCTACTTAAGTCAGTCTGGCTAACAGTCATTTAAAGCAGGTATTTTTACTGCATCCTGTAATAAGGATTCCATATAATGTCCAGTATGTACTTCTAAAATTTGGGTTCCTAGTGTAGTTTTCTGTATTTCTGCTATGCAGCTTTTTACTGGGGGTTCAGAAAAGGCAGCAATTTCATGTTTACTGCAAACGCAGAGTGGATTGATGGCTTCCCAGTCCACCCTAGCTGAGTGCAGGTGACCAAACAGAGGAAGCACTGCTACCAAGGGATGCACTAAGAGACTTGCACCAGGCTGTGTGCAGAGGTGTGATCGCAACACAAGTCTGGACCAGCACAGAGGGCCTGCATGTCTCCCCCTGTCCCTCCTCACTGCCTGCCCCATCACATGTGCTGAGGGGTCTGATGGTGATACGTACTGGCCCAGTCCAGCAGCTGAGGTCAGCCCCCTGCAAATGCAAACCTGCTGCCAATGCCGTGCACGCACCTGCGCTGCGCTGCTGGGCTACGGCGGGCTGCAGCAGAAGCACACCTCCAGAGAAAAGAACGAAATTGCACATTGTCAGGAGGGTGATGGAGAGGGTTGGAGAACAGAGGGAGAAAGCAGAACAGGAAAGCAGCTGGCTGCCTTTTTTTATTTTAGTTTTTTTTCAAGTGGAAGATGTTCTATGCTTCCTCTAGCAATGTAAGAGGTGCTGCTGAATTGCTGAAAGGGAAGAGGGAGGCATAAATAGAAAGGTGAAAGGGATGCTTGAAAAAGGAAATTCGGACCAGGGAGAGAAAACCTGGAACTGTTTCAAAGCAAACCTTCCCTTAACTATGGGGAACTGGCCTGTGAGTCTAAACAGGCTATGTAATTTGCTGTAGCTTATACCCTCTAATTTAGCCACTAGGTGTATTTGTACAGAAATACAGAACTAAAAGCAATTCAGAGCATGTCAGGAAGTGGAGTATGTGTTTCTTGGGGCTCTGTCTGGTTGAAGTACACTTAAATACTCTTTTGGGAATATAGGTTTGGCAAACAGCATAGCCAGAAAAAGGAAAAAAGAAATTATTTTTACTTCAGAACTCCTCAGTCATTAGTAAGCTGTGCTGGAAGCATTAATGAGTTATCCTTTCAAAAGTTTGTTCAGAAGCTGTCACCACAATGGAGCAATGGTACTGTTTTAAAACCAGGGAAAAAGCCACTTTTCAGCTTAAGAGTAGTCAGAGGAGTATTGAAAAATAACTGGTGGTTCAAAATCTCTGTTGCAGGATTTGCATTCATCTGTCAGGCGTTTTTTTCCTTGTCTCAAGCAGTAATACAAAGACATCCTCATCAATCCTATTATTTACGGTGGGACAGCATACAGAGACCAGTGATACTAACAGTATGATTATCCTGCACTTCCTTCTGCAATCAGGAAAGAAACCACTGCAGTGTGTATTGGGGTGAGAGCTTGACACTGATTTTTTGGGGCTTGGCAGCATTTTGAAGCAGCATGTTGCTGCTGCAAGTAGGGATTATTTGTATAAAGCCAGTGCCTTGGAGTGTCTTTCATGGGCTACATCCACACAGTGTGCAATGCTGAATGAAGCACACAGTAAAAATCATGTTTAAGAGACAAAAATGGAAGTAAGAAATAAGAAACCGCAAATGGGAACAAACAGGAAAAGACTGCAAGACAGCAATATCACATCAATCAGGATAAAATGCTGTGCTTTAGGCATCAATGACCTCACTCTCTTTTGGTCCTCTAGTATTACCTCTCTCAGTGCCATTTCCTGAAACGGTCAAACTTCTTTACCTAAGACACTTTATTCTCACATTTCACCCACAGATGTTGCTGGTGCTCTCCACAAGGAAATGAGCACCCTGAGCTTTAAAATAAGGTCACCCACACTCGCGATCACAAGTGTGAAATATAAAGCACTATCAAAGTGCTAAATGCATTTGATTGGAGCCCACATCTGGTTTAAGGAGATTGCACCTGGATCAGCTACAAGCTTTGAATTGGTTTATTACTGGGGGTACAGTTTGTTCAAGAGTGCTGGAGAGGTTTTGCATGTATCTATACACACAGTCATGGTGCTTTAAATTTATAATAGAGGCAGGTGGTTGGTTTGTTGTGGTTAGAGCTATTCTGTATTATTTTTTAATTTTGCTGGTGCATGCTAGAGGACAATGATAAATGCTGTAGCTTGTGAGAGTTTTTATAGAATTGAAATACAGAACTCATTGAGGGGTTATTTGTCCAGCATACCTGATTAGACAGAAATGGACGTAAAATATATAATTTTTAATATAGTTCACATATTGGTCCAAAGTCAACTTATCAATTTGTCTATGGTTTATAGGCTGTAGTTTTTACTTAGAATAGGTAATATATTCGTCTGTAGTTAATAAATAACTGACATAGTTACAGTATCTGTTATTTACACAAGAATATTTGCAAATATTAAAGCAACTTATATAATGCCTGTAAAAGCTTTCCTTTCCCTCATGTCTGGACCAAATGTAATCATGAGTCACCTAATGGCCTGGAATAGTGTCCTTTGTACACCCAAACACTTAAGCTTGTGAAGAGGATAGGTGAAGGGAAAAGTGGTGCGGTTTACTGAGGAATCCATTTCTGGATGTTGTGTTTACTTGTGAAGAATTCCCAACATGCTGAAAGGCAATTATCTGCCATCGGGTATGTACTGAAAATCTAGCATGGCAACAAAGACCATAATTCGTATTGAAGAGGATGGGGTCATGGCTGTGGTCACTTCCCTGGGCTTTTGATCAGGTTTGTGGATGGAGTGGAAATTGCTGCAATGTGATGGATGATCTTGGGCTCCCACAGTAGGGACAAACCTGGCAAACATTACCGTCAGGGGGATTGGGGTCTGAGCATGGTCATTAAAACGTAGAATTTTAAGTACTTCCATGCCATCAGCAAGAGCCTAATAGCAAAAAATTTGACATAGTTAGCTTTGCTTCTTCCTCTGTGGGCATGGACACACAAAGGGTTTATGCCCTACTGAAGGCAAAATCAACAAGAATGCATTCAAGCAAACAGAAGCAGCAGAACAACTCCTTTGGTTTTCATCTCCATTCTTATCTACAACCCACCAGAAGAGCTGTTTGCTGAAGATGTTCTAGTGACGGGAAGATACTCTCGTGACAACAAGCACATATCCCAGCTTAAACACGAGTACTTGGGAAAAGAGCACTGCTGTACTTCCCACACATGGAATACAGAGTAGGAGAAACAAATGGTCTTCCCTCAGGCTGGCTGCACGTCAGATGATCCGGGTAGGTATGGCCTCCCTGCAATGCTTTCTTGTTGTCATGTTGGTCTGAGAAGGAGTATTCTCAAGGACTGCTGATCCCACAGTCTTGTTTGCTTTCCTGAGATTAGGGGATTTCGTGTTCTGTTATGAAACCAAGATCCCTAAAACACCATGAGTTTTCTAAATTTAGATGCCATCCTTGGTACCGGGAATGTTCAGATTTCTCTCCATTCTGAATCAATTTCCCCTTCACGTAATAATTTCAGGATGACATGAAGTATTCATGAATAAGTTAGTCCAGACCAACATGTAGCTAAGGTGCCTAACCCATCTTTCAATGTGTTTAAGGTTTACCTGCACCTTTTCCCTACCCAAAATTTGGAGCTCTGTTCCCAGGCACTGGCTTTCCTGAAACTTGTGTCACTCAGCTGGCCCCTCTTCCTTCCATGTTTCACATCCCGTGGGACAGTTCACAGGCAGGATGCAGAACAGCTGCTTATTGCAATTGCCCAAGGCAAACATGTTCCTTCTCTGTGCACAACTGCTCAGTGAAACACCTGCAGCCTGGGGAAGAGCATCCTGGTACTTAGTTCAGCCCTCACAGTGCTCTGGTTGTTAAAGGCCATTTAAAATAATGAGGCCACAGCTAAGGCCTGCCTGAGGGTAGTTGCAAAGGCCAGTTCTCTACACACCCTGGTCTAGAATTTGCTCTTCCCAACAAACCCGCAAAGGGCTTCCCACTGTTGGCACCTTCCCCATGTTTCCTGGGGTTGAAAGAGGACTTGATTTACATTGAGTTTCAAACTAAGCAGATTGACATCAAAGCAACGGAAATCAGGCCCCAGTAAGTGGTTTATAAATGCAGCCTAAGTGTTTTGAATCAAAACAGTTCTTTCAGTGAATTTGGAGGGGTACGTCTGTTGTCCTTATCATTGTTAGTTTCTGTCTTGAAAACACTAAAAGGTCACTCACATGAAATCCACTCAGGGGATCATTAGGAAAAAAAGTTTCCAATCCTGAATAAAACCCTTACCGGTAGGTTTTTCCTGGTTTTTTTGTTTTTTGGTTTTTTTTTTTTTTTGTGCATGGTATTACTTGGAGAGGATAGTAATCTAAACAGAGCAGTATGTATGGATTGTCTCAGAGAAACCTCCTGTGGGTTGTATTGTACAAAATTAAGGAACAACCTCAGCTCGTGCATGCTTTTCTCATCCCAGACGGAGAAGACGAGGCTTTGCTCTGCACAGTATTTGCAAACAGCCTTGAGACTGCTTCATACCCCGAACAAAGAGCTTATGCAGAGGCACCCAGTGAGGACCAGATGTCTGAGTCATAAAGTACTTAACTGAAATGACAGCAATATATAAGTTTGTTAGATGTTTGTTTTAGCAAATGTGCTATCTCTGTGTGTATATCTCTAAGCTGTCAGTGACAGCATTTCCTTTCAAAACTGAAAGAACTGTGTCTTTTTGTACTACTGGTGCATCTATCGGCTGCACTAAATAGCATAAAACAAATACAATGTTACAAGGAAAGAGGAAGCAAAATCCAACAGCTTTCCTTTTGTGTAATTGTGCATCTGAAGCTTCATGGAGTACATGTGTCTAAACAAAGCACAGAAGAAGAGAAATAAGACTTCAATAAATATTTTGTATTACAATTGACCCAAACAACAGAATTATTTAAAATCCAGTCTTCATCCAGGTTTGACTTTTACAAGTGGATCTGGGATATCTGATCAGCTGAACTAGAAACAGCAGGGCTGTGACTCTGGAGCTGATGCTTTGGTGTGTTCAAAAGAAGCACTGTGCCTCAGAGCAATCTTGCCTTCTGTCTTCATCTGCCTGAAATGGCTGAGTAGGCGCAGTGATGCCACCCTGTTGATGTGACCAGTAGAGGAAGGAAAAAATTTCCCAAAGGAACAGCTTAGACTTTGATAAACTGAGGTAAATAATGAAGTCCAAAAACACAGAGGTGCTTCTGTCTCTTTCTGCTATTGAAACACTTCAGAGATGGACACCAAGACTGGCTCGATGGATATGAGAATAAATGCAGAAGGTTGTGCTTGCACCAGAGCCACTGCCCACCTAGAGGGAAGATGTCTGCTGAACATGTCCAGTGGAGTGCTTTCTGCAGGAAGCCTGAATCTCCAGAAGCCTGTCTCCATTTCGCAGAAACACGTGGAATAGCAATATTCTTTATTAACGGTCCTACCCAGAATGGAGGCAGATTTTCCCACGTACTGTGGCAATAGGAGAAGACTCTTACACTGATGGCTGTTATTTTCATTGCAAGCAGAAAGGTAAGATCTGCTTGTCCCCACATTAATGAATGAACCAGGGGAGATTTTTTTTGCTCTATCAAACAGGCCTAGGTAGAGGCTCACAACAGGAAATCCTTCATTCTGATGGATAGAATGAAATGTCCTATGTATCTGTTCTCAAAACATTACAGATTTGGTAAATTATTCTTTCAGTTTTAGCTCCTCTTTTCAAAATGTAAAATTCAAACAGTCCTTTTTCCCTGAACTTGGTTTAGAAGAGAACCTCCAAAGAATTAAAAAAAAACCAAAAAACAGTCATGACTGAAACTCTTCTTTGAGCAATGTTGCCATTAAAACGGTACATTTTTTAATAGCCATAAGGCAATATCATAACCTTTTTACTGTGCCTAAGAACAGTCAGTGAACTGTAGCTCACTGATGAAGTAAGTGAAACTGTATAAATATTCAGTAAATTACTCTTCACAATGAGCCGTCTGTCTAAGCAAAAGCTTGTGTTATAGTCCAGACAATACTGAGAACTTTCTAGCACTGACCTTAGAGAAGACATACTGCATAGCCCAAATCCAAACATGACCAAGCTAAGTGCAAGCAAACCAGGGGTGCTTTCCTTTCATTAGAATTTCTCCCTGACCTCTGGATGACAAGGTCATAGGAAAAGGAAGCAATTTTTCTTCTGTCCTTGGGGAAAGAACATTCAAAAGAGATTTCCTGTGACTGGTCTACATCATCTCTCCGGTGCCTGATGTAAAACTCTGGAAGACCACCTTTTTTTAGCATCCATCACAAGCATTTATTCACTTTTTCTCCATGAAGGGCCCTGTGTGAAATTCACAAAAGCTTTAGGTGGGTACTGCAGGTAGCTGGATGGGATCAATCAAAATATTTTAGCACTTTAGAGAAAAAGAGTGTTCTACTGGAACAATTGTTCCAAAGTTAACCCTTCTGATCTCCTTAAATTTTAAACTATTTCCCATCTTTCTCTTGCCAGGGTCTGTAAAGTTCAATTAATAAAGTTGAATGCTATATTCTTCTTTAAGTGTTTTGCTGAAAGTTTGAGGAGAGAAGGCCTTTTTTTATCTTATGATAAATTAAAAAATATATTTAACACCTCAATTTTTGTCATTTTAAGCTATCACATACATTATAGAAATAATACTTCCTGTGTACTTCCAATCCTTTTGAGTTATGGCCTGTTTAACCATGGTAAGGCCATATGCCAAACTCTTTGTTCTCAGAGTCACAAGTTCCCAGGGAGCCCTTGGCTATGACCAGCAAGCCAGAAATCTGTGCTGGACCTCTCCAGACTTCCCTCTCTGGTGGTATCCACCTAAGGGCAATTTACGATTCTGCATTTCCTGCCAGAAGGTCTTCCAAATGTGCAGCTTACTGCACATTAGAGCATTCCTTTTGTTCTACCTGGATGAATAGGATGCCTCAGCATTCTCTATCCTCTTTCCTGTTGTGCAAGTTCCTGCACTGTAAGGAAGAACCCACCAAGAGTATCGTGATTTACATAAGTGTTTTACAGGGTAACATAAGAAATACTATCTCACACAGAGCCCCAGCTGCATGAAAAGAGAGGCATTGAATGATAGAAATGAAGGTATAAGCATGGGAAAACAATTGATTCCTACATGAAACAATTGAGCAAAAGTACACTGCTGAGCTCTTATAAATATGGGCCTCTCAGATGTTACACTATTACGAGACTAACCTTGTAGTCGTATTTCTCAGAGAAACGGACATGTACTACATTTACGGGTGATGTCATACTACAGATATTATCACGGTAGACTTTAGGATCAGCATTAGGGTTTCAAGGAAGCAAAGAAACAACAGGTAATGCTCACAGGCATCCTAATTTTTTCTTTCCTTTTTGCAAACTGGGAATGGTAATATCATCATTTCACAGGCTTCAGAGACACAGCATTAAGAGTAAAATTATTAGTAACACTGGTGAGGGATCTGTATGGAAAATATGGCTAGTATACAGGGGAAGGAAGGACCTGAAAGGAGATTGGAATACATTAGCATTTTGAGTTTCATATTGTAACAGGTCTCTGGAGCTACTTTTAGGAGTCAGGGAGATGAAGAAAAACTAGATGTACAGTGAAATTGGGGAATTCAGGAAGGATCAGCTGTGCTGTGCGAAGAGCTGCCATCAGCCTGGGTCTATATTTTCTGGTTCAAAAAATCAATGGTGTTATAGTACAATGACCAAGCACTTTAATGTGATTTAGGCAGCTAGAACCAAGTGGTCACCTCTGATGAAGACGTTCAGGACAAGTTTCCAAAGGAAGCTGCAAAGAAATAGGCATCAGTTACAGGGATGCTTTTAGGTCCTCCACTTTTAGTGGTCTGTAAGCTATGTCTGGGGGATTATAATTAGAATTTCGACTTCATAAAATTGATTAACTGAGGAGACAGACATTTTTAGAACAATCGCCCAGTTACTTTTTTTTTTCCTTCATGTTTATAGTGGGAATGGTGTCAAGAAAGGGACACTAAAAAGTTAAAGCAAAGAAGGCATTTAAAATTGCCAGATAATCTTGTTTAAAACTACTGGTAGTCCACTTGGTCCCAAAATTACTTTTAATTCTGGATTTCACATGTGTCATACGACTTGGACAAGTGTCAAGTGTCAGGTGCTAGTTTAGTTAGATAATTGGAGGAAATTTAAACTAGGTCACTAGATATGTGGGAAGTTAGTATCCCCATTATGCCCAAGATATTTTGCTCTGAGGTTCATACACATCTATGTCATAAGGAGGAAACCATCGAGGAAGTGTTGAGTTCTGCTTTAATGTCACTGAACCAGAGTTTCAGTTGCTAAAAAATCCTCAGCACAGGATGATGTTGAGGTTTGGGTTTCACAGAGATCACCAGACCAAACGTAAAACTGTCGCTAAAACAAGGGCTGTGATTAAGGTTGAAGTTCAGGGTGGGAGAAAAACATGGAAGGAAAAGAAAATTCTAAGAATAGTACAGTAGCCTAAGTTAGGACCTTGTGAGGCTTGCTGCATATTTTTATCTCTTAGGTTTGTGGTGTGGGTGAGGCTTTGTCCTAGATTATTGGTGACACTGTTAGGAAAAATGAGACAGTGAAAGACTACAAAAAAAATCAAAATCAGAAAACACTGAGAGTCAAGGTCAAGCAGCTCATGGACAGTGTTTGAACCTTGGCCAGTATTTTCTTCTTGCTGTATTCTCCTACTCTGAAGCCTAACTCTGAGCACCCACCACCCTCTCAGTCTTCCCATGGCTCTTCCCAACTCTTTCCTGGAGTTACTGGCCCAGAGGATCCTGGGGTCTGCTGAAGAGCACATCTAAGGCAGACTGGAAGGGGAATATATGTAATATTTCAATATTCCCCAAATATTTATCAATTAAAATTAGTAAGGGGACCAGCTCTCGCACTATTCCTTAATTCTAATGCCTAATTATGTTTTTTCTGCTTCTAACTCCAGTTTAACACTTTATCTTGATTTCTGATCCTAGTGTAAATTAACTAGCCTATCATTAATTCGATGTGTAAAAACACTGAAAGACAAGTGCTGAAAGAGCTTTTATGTTAATTAAATGGCCTTTAAAGTGTGATGCTGATGACACTTGGGATTTTTTTTATCACAGTCTTAAACTAAGACATAACTCTCACAATACCCCTAGGTACAGCTTTAGTCTCAAGAAAGCTGAGAATCTCTAGCCTAAAATGGAGCAAAGATCCTTTTGGACATCAATCTTCAAATTCTCATTGCGGACCACTTACCACCTTTTTGTTACCAAAGCCTTTGAATAAGCAGTCCAACATTCTGAAAATCAGAGTTAAATTAACATAAACAAAAGCTGCTATATGTAAAAGGGATTTGAAACAAATGTTGGGAAAAACATCCCACTGCGCACCCCACTTCTCTCACTTGAAAGTGAATGCTGGTTAGACACCCAAGTTTTGCCAATGAATGACAAGTTTGAAACTGAGAACCATGTTGTGATCAGTCACAGGCTTCCTTCTTTAACATCGTCATGCTTTATGGAAATATTAGCCCTTATCTGGGTTTCAAAACAAAGGAAGTTTAAGCTATTGCACACACTCTTGTTGGAAACAGCCCCCGGGATATTATTAGTATTTTTTTGCATTACAATCACTTCAGAAAAACAGAACACCAGTCTAAAGTTTTTGTTATTTCTCCCACAGTCTAATAATATCTAGAAAATCTAAGTTTAAAAATTAATACATACACCTGTTTCGCAAACAATGTTTTCTTTAGAAGGCAGGTGGTGTACTGTACAGGTAAAAATATCTGGGGATTTCTAGTAGGGAGGATGTATTTCTCAGCCTACATTTAAACATGAAACTTGGGCACTTGAAAAAACTAAACATGTACCAAAATCCTTGTATGTGCAAAACCTCAAATTCATCTGTTTTATCTTGCATTAACCAGAACTCCAACTTCTCACAGACTGAACCCTAACTCTAATATGAAGGTTAGCCTCCATAGCACTGAGACAACTCCTAAGCTTCAGGGTGGATATGTGAGAACCAGGATGGGTGAAATGCCGTTACCGTTTCAGCAAACTTTGAAAAAACCTTCTAAGTCCTCAAGGGGATAAAAAGCAACTCGAAATCCTCCAGGGGAAAAAGAACAATTGAAAAAGTCAAGCCCATAAGATACATGTCAAGAAGATGTGCAGGAGATGAGAGGAAAGTCGTGTTCCGTGTGTTCCTTGCTCTCATTTCTGTCCAACAAAACCAATGAGTCCTCCACTGGGCCCCATGTGACAAGCAGCTTTCCTCCTCCCTTGGCGAGGGAGTCCCTCACAGTCGGCTGCCAGCATGAGTGGTGCATGCTGTGAGCAGGCATTCTCTGCATCCCCGTAACAAAGCGCATTCCCAGCTGGATTACTCATACTCCACTGGCTTCTGTTTTTCTTCATGTGCACTCATTTGCAAGCCATTAACCAAGAGACACAAAGCTGTCTGTAAAATTGGGTCACGTGTGTTGCCCTGTCAAGCCATTGGGTTTGCCAAAACCAGGATTTTCCGGCCATCATAATGGACTTTTTAAAGCTCCATCCATGACAAAATCAACAACAAAAACAAAAATGGGGGGAAAGGGAGAAAGTGGAGGAAAAAAAAAAAAATTAACTCATCCCCCCATTGCAAAAACCTGTGGTACCAAGAAATAAAGATGAAGTTAGTATCCTGTGACACTTTTCTGATATACTGAAGTACAGTTCTTCACCATGACATTTAACTTCCAACACAAGCGGATGTTTTGTACTATGTTTAATTCTTTTCTAGATAAGATGCATGTGGAAAGACAATCCTATGTTTTACAGAACATTGGTTTTGTGCAGCAGAAACATCTTCTGGGCTGAACATGAACTGAGCCCTGGGATCAGAGAGCTGATAAGCACTTACCCAAATTATATGTCAAACTGTCCACTGCTGACATTCACCCAGAACTTCAGACTCCGGGCATAGCGCACCTCTTCCTTTCCATGAATTGCACATTCTTTCTGAGCTCAGGGATCTGTCTGGGAAAACCATGTCAGATTCAGTGGGGTAAGAAGAGTTCTGGAATGATGAATTTCCTGAGGCAGGAGAATCTTAAAGGGAAGCCAGGGAATGAAAACTTGCAAAAAGGATGTTGGAATATTTTTGTTAAAAAGTAAAAGTTTTTGCCCCTGATAACAGGAGATTTACCCTGATAAATGGGCAAATGCAGGCAATCTGGCTGTGAGCACTGCTGGCAAAGTAGAAAAGTGCCTCATATGGGGCAAAAGGGGAGAATGAGACAAGTCAGAGGTTGTTCTGAGCCACATCTGGGAGATTTTACTTTGGGGTGGAGGAATGCCCTCAAAAGGTGACCAGCATTGTCATCCCTGTGTACAGATCTAGACTTCACTAGAATTTGTGAGGAAATCATGTGTTAACTCAATAGAAAAGCTTAAAAAAATAAAAATTCTGCTATCTCCTTAGGGTTGCTGTCATCCTGCACCATGAGAATGTGAGACTAGAAGTATGGTGGGAGCATTGGGTCTGGGCAGCAGGACCAGTACTGTTTTTCTCACCCAAGGTAAGGTAAGAGCAGTCAGTAAAAGTCTCAGCCTGCTTTGCTCTGACTGGTTATGTACTGTCTCTGTGCTGACTGTGAAGAACATCACAAAATTACTTTTAAGAACAGCGGTCCAGAACCTTAGCATTGCCAGATGAGTGCCTGTTGCCATTACAGCCTTTCCCCTTTTCTGCCCATCTGTTGTGTCTTCTGCAGCACAAATGGAACAGGAACACCAGACAGAAACCGGTGAGGTCACGAGTGATTTATCCTTTCTTTCTGTGGCCCTGCACTGTAGCTACTGGGACCAGAGAGGGAGCAGGATGACAAGGTCTCCACCGTGAGTATGTTCTGGAGAGCCAGAACTGGCTGTTTCGTATGAACCTGGCCCAGATTGCAACAAAGGGCAGAATTCATCTGAAATTTG
The DNA here is from genome assembly GCA_013398955.1 of Callaeas wilsoni. NCBI lineage: Eukaryota > Metazoa > Chordata > Aves > Passeriformes > Callaeidae > Callaeas > Callaeas wilsoni. Next base: position 44,905 of record VWPU01012468.1, on the reverse strand, counting down.
AGAAGATGTTTTGATAATTTTGTTGACAGATTCAGCTGTAGGAAAAATTAAGGTCTTGCTTGGGTCCCAAGTGTGCATGTTAAAACCTACAGTGGCATTATCCAATAAAGAGACAAAACAGAACCATCAATTTAGTTTTGCTCCTCTCAGAGGAGCATGGGTCAGTGCTCCTGTCAGCGAGGTGAAGCTGCTGTTGAGCACGCATTTTGGCCCGAGCAGTGAGCAATAGTCTGCTTTGAGTGCCATTTTAATTAGCATTAATGCTTTTGGCCTTCTCTCTACCTGTGAGATATATTTGTTCTTTTATAAGGCAAGGACATGAGCTCCAATTGAGAGATCCATGTAGCAGGACACTTTGCACACATTATTAGCTCTGGGTTTTGGACATAAGTTAGTTTCAGCTACTGCAGCTGTGCCTCTGTTGCTTGTGGTAAAGTTACACTGAAATAAACTTGAGTCAGTGTTCTTAGCAGTATCTCTAATATTCCTGTATTATTTGATGGCTGGGGCTGGAGGCATAATATAAGATATTTCATTTTCTCACTGATTATTATTTCATAGCTTTCCTTTGCTAGGCAGACATCTAGGTGGAAAAGCGTGGCAGAGCTGAGCCTACCCCTGCTTCTAGTTCTCCCTGGATTGAGAGCAGCCCTGAAGAGAAGGAGCTGGGGGTGTTGCCGAATGAAAAATTCAACATGATTCAGCAATGTGCACTCACAGCCCAGAAGGCTAACCATGTCCTGGGCTGCATCCAAAGCAGCGTGGTCAGCAGGGAAGGGAGGGGATTCTGCCCCTCTGCTCTGCTCTGGTGGGAACCCACCTGGAACACTGCATCCACCTCTGGAGTGCCAGCACAAGAAGGACACGGACCTGTTGGAGTGAGTCCAGACGAGGGTTGTAAAGGTGATGGCTGGAGCACCTCTCCTATGAAGACAGCTGAGAGCATGGGAGTTGTTCAGCCTGGAGATGAGAAGGCTTCAGGGAGACCATACAGCACCTTCCAGTATATAAATGGAGCCTACAAGAGAGTTGGAGAGGGACTTTTGACAAGGGCATATAGTGATAGGATAAGGGCTTTAAACTGAAAGAGAGTGGGTTTAGATTAGACATCAATAAAAAATTCTTTACGGTGAGGGGCTTGAGGAACCGGCACAGGTTACTCAGAGAATTTGTGGATCCCTGAATTGTTCAAGAACAGGATGGAGGGGGCTTTGAGCAACCTGATCCAGTGTAAAGAGTCTCTGTCCATGTTGAGGCAAGTTGGAACTAGATGATCTTTAACGTCCCTTCTAACCCAAACCCTTCTATAATTCTATGATTTTGGAGAGATAAGCAAGCAGATAGGCAAGGCCACAGCGTACCTGCAATATCTCTGCTGTAGTCCTGATTTGTCAGACTGCGCCTCTGGCTCTGCCACAGATGTGTGCAACCATGGGAGGATCACACACTCCTTGCTGTTGCTACTTAATTCCTGTTTAGCAATGCTGAGCTTTGGATAGCCTTGGCATTCACTGCTGAAAATGTTTAAAGACTCCTCTGGTTGAATGGACCATTCCTTCCTTTCAAGGGAATGTTTTCGTTATTTCCAGTATCTATGACAGATGTCATCTTCCAGTGACGTCATATAACAGCAATAATTTGTTTTCTGACAGGAGGAGCCCGGGAGGAGTCTTTATGTCTTAGAAATCTGATAACAGAATTAGCTTCTAAGTATGAAAATACATATGACCTTAAATGTCAGGGTGGAATATCTTGCAGATATTAAGCACAACTGCTGACCCCAGTGTGTAAGTATTCAGAGGGTTCCATACGGGGCATAACCTTTCTTGGGAATGGTTGTGCAGATTGTGTCATAGTTCCTGTGTTGTGGTATTGAAAGTCTGGATATGTAACTAAAACATAGCAAGAGATTTTTGGTGAAAGAAACCTTGTATGAGACTAAAACAGTCTCATGAACATAGCTAAAATACCTTAACAAGGCAGAAGACCTATCTCTCAATGTCTTACTGCCATATATGTCTTTTCTTTGTTGTTGCTCAGAAGAAAAGCCTGACTTCATGCATGTACACACATATTTACACATATGGACACACAAATGTTCAATGCTATTTCATCGTGAAATAGTAGCAAACATGCTACTCTTGTCCATGGGAAGATGGTCAAACCTGCTGCCAGGAAGAGGAAATGCTTTACATGTAGGAAGTGTAAGATGTACTCAGGAGTAAATCCTGTATGTCCAGTTGTATCTGAAACATGCACATTTCCAGGCAGATTTTGCTGTCACTGTGAACAGTAGTGAAAGTTCTGCTCATAGGAACAGGGACAGGATCAGACAGTGATGTCTTACTATTTTGAGATTTATAGTGTACAGGGTCTGAAAGAAAATAACTTTTCATTACTGCTGTGAATCTGGACATCATGCAGGCAACAAAGGCTGGAAACTACCTCTTGTGCCATCCTCTCTTGTTCAAACACTGGTCAGAGACAGTCACTCCAGACAAAATGCAACCCTTTTAGGATAAGATTGGAGGAAATGGTTTTGTCTAAAGTTTGTCCTCTGGTCCCCAGAGGATTATTCTGAGAACGGTTATGAGCTTTAGGGTCTCCCAAAACTGATCTGGAGAAAGGTTGATCATCACTTGCTTGGATCTGATAGCATTTGTTTGACACTGCATAAGTCCTTGGGCAGCGGATAAAATGCCATCGCTCAAAATAGAAATCTGGCAGTCCAATGAGATGGTCTGCTCCCTTCATGTTGTTTTACAGGGCAGTTCATGGTAACCACTGAGAAACCCACTGAAACCAGCTCGTTGAACTGTGTACGTCTCCTAGAGACAGTGCATATTTATGGGTCTGGGCCATACTTAGATTACAATTCTCTTAGAAGAATGGTTACAAAAACAGAAAAACTGTCTTTGGAGAGATTCAGCATGACTTTCCAAGACAGGTTTTCTGAAACTGAAGAATGATGATGATGCATAAAAGATGCCTGTCCATTACTAAGCTCATGTGTGACCTGTGATCTCTTCATAAGGGAAAGCTGGATGTGGGTGTGTTTGCAGAGCTCAAACACCTGAGCACACTGATCCATGCTCTGGGAAGGTGGTCAGGAGCCTCTCAAGGCATCTGGATCTTCCAGAGAGAAAATATCAAAGTTTTGTAAAGGATTTCTCAGCTGTTCTTTAGCTGATTTACTATCTTTTAGCTTATTTACCATCTGCAAAGATAGAAATCTTCTCTTTTTCCTAATTTTCTTATCTTACAAATTCTCCTGCTATTTTTTTTCTTCTATGTCACTTGGCAGTTTTATGCCTGCAGGTAATCAAAATTTGTATATATATACTTCTGTTCTGAACATGAGAAATAATACAGGAAAAATGAACATGTAGATGTAGAATAGCCATTACATTTTTTCCATTTTTCAAATAATCTCTAAGGGAATTTTTTAATTCATTAAGTTTTGAAAAAGTATTCCCCTATCCTCTTCTGAGCCTCCCTCTCCAGTTACAAATTCAAACTAGCCATTCATAATGCAACTTATGTCTGAAAGATCTTAATTTTCACATGTAAGACAAAAGAAAATTAACATTCTTGCTTCTGGCTATTCAGTACATTCCCACACATATTAAACATGTGTGGCATGTCCCACCAATCAGCTGTCTTTCACATAATTGTGTGTGTGTTTGGAGCCACTGCTGCTAAGTATGTGTTACCTCAGTGTGACTTTACTGACGGTTGACAGTGCAAGGTTTGCTGGGAGGGAGGGATGTCACCTCTTATTAGACAAACATACCCACTACTGACCAAAAAACTGTTCAGGTGACAGGCACACAAGCTTTTTCTATATGTCTGAAACCAAAACAACAGATTAGAAGCTAAATATGAGTGGAAAGTAATGTTTCATTTCCATAATTAAAGACATTTTGTGTCTGTGTCATAGGGTAATGTCAATAAAGTTATAGAACTCTTAATGCCTGGAAGGGGACACAGAAAGAGAAGGGATTCATTTTTGCCTCTAGGCAGTCATTTCTGAAGTGGGGAAGATTGTGTTTTTTAGCTATTTTTAATACAGATTTAGGAAGACGATAATAATATAGCATACATTCTCCCTGAGTCAGTCTATTGGCTTCTGTGCTCTGAAACAAATTTGTTTTAGAAGGGAAGCTGAAACAACACAAGTCGATCAGATAATGTCTCCGGATAGATCATGTATGTAGGAAATGAGTCATTAGTCATCATTATTCAATGATCTTTGCAGGACTCTCGTCTCCCTTCTTCATCAAGGCTGCAGGTTTCGTATGGCACATTCACTTCTGCACCATCCCAGGGTCGGCATTCCTGCAGGGTAATTGGAACCAGCTGTTTGCCTACAAAAAAGACAGAAGGAAGAGGTCACAAAAGAGGAATTTTTGTAGCCAGAGACATCCCTCTGGAGATAAGGATGGCTTTGACAGTGATATTTACCTTCTATTTGTCATTAAAACTACGGCTTTTTTTTTTTTTTTCTGGAAAGCTACAAGGTCTAGTGGCCCTTTTTCTATGAAGAGTGAGTGCATTTAAACTCTTTTTGGCAATCAGCAATGACTTTTTTCCCCTCCATAAAACCAGTGTAACTGCACTGTCAGTGCAGTTAAGTGATTATATATGCAAGCATTTTCAGGAGAGGTTGAAGAAGGTGTTAACAGTGAAAGAAGACACTTCAAACTAAACAGATTCAGCTGGAAGACAAATCCCTCAAATTACTTGAAGCTCAGGAACTCTTGGTGGGAATGTGCCTTTGCTTCCTCACTTTCTGAAAGACAGAGACAAACAAAAGCCACAAGAAAGTTCGAAAACATTACCTGGCTTCTCCTGCAGACAGCTAAGAGTGCTTAATTTAGAGAAGGTGCAATTGCACATAAACCTTCAAACAGGTTACAAATGATACAATTATCAATTATTTTGTGCATGTGTTAAGAAGATGAGAAGAAATAATTTTCCTTTTTTATCCGAAAACTTGAGACGGGAAGCCTGCCTAGGAGGTGGAACAGACCTGGCAAAGCTGATGGAGTGGGTTTCAGGGCCAGCAGGAAGGAAGTTGTGGTTTCACTGCTTTGTAGGGAAGCAACTGCAATGCCACTGCAGTATTTTCCCTCAGTGACTCCTTGCAGCTTGCAGGGGGTGTCACAAAGGGCTAGGATCTTTAGAGTGAGTGAAATTGGTTGGGCTGAAACCCCACATCTCAAAAAGCTGGGGAGAGACCCAGGATTTGGGAGAGTGGGGAAGAAATACCTGAGAGTGGATGCAATCTGAGCTGCAGCCGCAAAGCAGGAGAGGAGAGAGCTCAATGTAGCCAACATTGTCTTGCCTGTACAGAGGAGAGCACAATGAGCCTCAAGCAGGTCTCAAACACTAGGTTGGATCACTGTTGGTCAGGACTAGACTAGGAACCTGTAGACTCTCTCAGAGCTGGGAGTGGTGCTTGTTTGCCTCTGAGGCAACAAAATTTTGGTTGGCATCATGAAATGCATGCAGACATCCACAGCATAAATCAGGAGGTTTTCCAGAGGTGGAGTGTTGTTGGGTTCCATCCTGTCAGGCACTCTGTGGAAGTGACTGGTCTGTCCAATCACTATGGTGGGCCGCTTTTTATTTTAGCAGCTTACCTTGTGTCTCTACAAGGGGATAAAACATTCCATGTTTTAATGAAGAAGCACCACTAGTGTGCAGATTTCTTTAAAATTATATGATATTATCAGAGTCCTTAATGTTATGACATTTGTTCAGAAATCTCAGGAAACTTCTAGATAGAACTCAGTCATGTGGAATTATAATGTAACTGAGTGCTGCTAGTAACTTCGAGAATGTTTGTCCTCAGCATTTTCAGCAAATTACAATCAGCAATTACTTCAGCCTTACAGCCCTTACCTAGCTGGGGTTTCCGAGCTTCACCTCAAAGTCAGCTTTAGACAAGTAAAAAAATCCCATGGGAAAGTTAAGGAAACACCAAGCTTACCTAAATGTTTTTTCATCACAGCAATGTAAGCAACAACTTATGCTTTGAAAAGAGCATGAGCTATGTCTCCAACAACAGGCCTGTGTTTGATCCACTTCAGATGCTGCTTCCAAACTTCAGCAAAAGTATTCATCCATTTTTGATTTTGTGGCAGCTCAAACTCAGGGTATTTTTGTATCTTCTCTGCTTTTTTCCTTAAGTGTTTCTTACTTAGCCAAACGTCACAGTTTGATATCACTCTGTAAATGAATTCTGCTATGTTGTAGAACTACTCTGTTGCCTTTGTGTGTTTTGCATGCAGAGACGACAACTGTGCATGCCTTAGACAAAATAGTTCATACTTATGAAAAAGGCAGAAGATTATTCCAGTACAGAAGGGCAGAGACCTGCAAATATTATCTGCAATCCAAGTAGGAAGTGAATCAAAACAAATACAACAGTTTCTAGACGGCCCAAATATCTTTTGAGTATCACTGAGGTCTGCCCATAGTTGGCCTGCAACACATGATGAAACCATAGGCGATGACATTGAACTGGACTTTGGTTTTGAGGGGTTTGCAAAGTGCTTACCTGCCGGGAGTGGGTTATTGGAAATAGTAGTCAATGTGCCAAGGGATGCTGACATGGAACTTACATGTTATTGCTAAGGTAAGGATATTGCCAGAAATGGAAGAGCGGACATGAGTAACGCCCACTGAAATCACTTAGAGTATCTGTCAGGCTGACTGGTGCAGGCTGGATCAGTGTATTTTCTGTGGTGCCTTGTAGCATGTCCGTTTCTTTGAAGAAAAATATGGGAATTGTCAGTTGACCTAAATGATCTGTGCCAGCAGCATTTTGATACTGCATGTGTATGTTAATGAGAGGAAAAGTCTTCAGCCTGGTCTCAGCTCTGTGACACATCCCACCACAGGAGATCCCTCGAGTACTTGCTGATATTGCAGGTGTGCCCCAGCACAAGTGCAGAACAAGCATGGTAACACACACCTCTCCCCTGAGAAATACCAAGACATTTTATCTACAGCAACCTCTAACTTGAAAAGCCTGCCTGATAGCACTTGAGGAAGGAAACAATGAAAGAAATAGTGTAAAATATTCAAAGGGGAAAGCACTAGACAGGAAATTCAGAAGTAGTTCAAAGCATGTTCCAATCACAATGGAAGTTTTAGAAGGAAGTGAATGAAAATAACTACTCTAGCATGCTTTAGATAGTCTGCATTATTTGAGAAAAAATACATTGAAGCTGTATCTTTTAATTAAAAATAATAAGATTCCAGGGAAAGAAAACCAAAACCCATAGCATCAGCAAAGAAAAAAAAATAGGGAGGAGGATGTAAGCCTAGCTGAAGTTAACTATACAGCATAACCTAGGGTTTGTTTGCAATCCTGGAAGACTGAACATAAGATAATGTAATGTGTGTAATAACTGTTTAAGAGTTTAATAAAATAGTGAGTTTGGAATAAAAAGATAATACAAGGGTAGAAGTGTGATAAACCCTTAGAGATCACTTAGCTCTGCACTTGAACTGCTGAATGCAATGAGTATTTAATCAAATTTGGGACTGTCCTGGGTAACTCAAAATATTACTGTATTCCATATGTCTCTGTGCTATGTCATACACCAGAAATTTTTACCAGAAATTGACCAGAAAAGGTCAGGGTTGCTCAGGCAGGAGCTCTCTTGCCTTTACCTTTCATTCCTGGGGGGAAGCTGGGATGGTGCAAGGCACAAGTCTGTTTTTCCTCTCTCTGGGCTCCCAAGGAGGTTGCTTCAGGCTGGTCTCCGAGTAGCAACCCAAGAAGCTGCACTTCGCAATCCTGAGTTGTTTCAGGCAGATTCCATAATCCCTGTCCGCAGCTTGCACCTGGAGCTGTTTGGGGCCAGGCCTCTGTTCTTCAGTGCTCGGTGGGACAATTTCCTTTCCTCCGCAACCCACCAGCAGCTCGGGAGCCACAGCGCCAGTACCAGCTGGGTGGCGTTGGCCGAGGGAGAGGCAGAGAGGCTGGCACTGCGCATTGGATGAGTTCTGCTGTTCCTGACCCCCAGCGCCAGAGACTTTCAGCAGCTTTTGCCAACAGAGATGCTGACAGACAACAGCCACCACCACGGAGACTGAGGGGGCGCTTCCCTGGTTTTGGACTCCAGGTTTTATTTTTGTTTGGGTCTTGTTCCCGGTTGTTGTTGGGGGCAGTGGGAGTTTGTGTAATCGCAGAGGTCCGGCTGCTGTGTTGTTTATTCTTGCTCTGTTCTCTTGCTGTGCACAAGGCTGTCTGTGGAGGGTGCCATCTTGGAGCGGGGCTTCTCGACACCTTGTTTTCTTTGTTCTTGGGCAGCCTGTGGGAACTCAGCTCTTTGGATCCAGTGATTGTTTACTGTTGTTTTGCCTGTTATTTTCTATTTGTTTCGGATTTTTAATAAACTGCTATTTTTTCACTTACATCTTCTCGCATTTGTCTCTCTCCTTATTGGTAAAAGAGGAGCAGTTAAAAATAAAAGAGATGGTAACTCATTTTGAAGTGTCTGCCCCCTAAATTGTATTAAACCCCAACAGGCATCCACTGTACCCTAAGAACCCAGAAATATTTAACTTATTTTCCATATTATTACCCACTTGAATCCCTGCCATGCCTTGTGGTGTCATGCATGTCAGATGTTTAGATCATTGCTGCTCTTCCTTGTGACTGGCAGAGAGACGTCTTCCAGATCCACAAGTGACACAGCTCCCACTTGTCCTGCTCATCATCCACTTGGATGCAACATTTCATAAACGGATAATGGGGTGGTGGTTGTCCTCAGGGCTGGATCATGAGCCTTACAAAGCTGACAGATGCTACATCACCTACCTGGGTATGAGAGATGTGACTTTGAGCTGTGTCTTGTAGTTAAAACATCTGACGGTGTTTTTTAATGAGGGTATTGGTAAATCCAGTGCAAAGGAGAGAGGCTTTCTGCACTACCTCACACAGAAGCCTTTGGTGTACCTGAGGTTACTTTTACTTTTCTGGTGAGCAATGGTACCAGTTGTGGGATCGGACTCCCCTGTGCTCAACTGTAATTTCCCACTCAAGCAAAGGCATTTTTGGCACTGTGACCAAAGGAAAGTCCCAGCCTGGGAGTACTCGCAACTCGAGGTGAAAATGAAATAAGTCCCTGGCAAATTATGTTGCCCACCATGACAAAAACTGAGAATAAAACTAAACCCTCCCACAAGAACTCAAGAGTTGCAACTATTTCCAAGAAGCTGTGCCTCATTACTGCATACCAGTGCTGGATGATGAGGTTGTCAATTACATACCTTTTCTTGCAAAAAGAAGAAAAAGTCACTGCCATCAAGGCATGTTACCTGTCCTGGTGTCAATATGGTGTCAGTCCAACACCACCACGGCCCCAAGGTTCTTTTTCTTTAATTAGTGCTAATGGTTAACCCAATATTACCCCATTACTAACTAAATTGTGCAACAGGCCAGGAGCACACACACCTCAAATCTCTTAAAGGAGGCTCACGTGGGCGAGTGCCTTTCCAGTCATTTCTGGACTGGAGGGGAATCCGTGGCCTCATGCAAAGGACCCTCTTAACTGAGTCAATACAGTCAGGGACACTAGAAGGGAAGTAAAGCAGATATCGGCTGATCTGTTCCTTTGGTCTCCTCACATTTTTCAAGTGTCACTCTATCCATCCTGCCGCAGCAGACATCATTCCAAAACACCACAAAACCCTGAACAAAAGCCTCAGGGCAGCTAGATTAGAAGAAAACACCCTCAACAACTTTTCGTACTATGTAGTGACTTCCCTTCTCTTTATTTTACAGTTGCTACCCCTGCAGCAATTGGTTTACTCACATTTTTAAGCTTTTTTCCACCACTATGAACAGTAGAAATCTTGTAAAAATGCATTTCCTGGGGCTTCATTCATGTTCGTTCATTCAGTGTAGCCTCAAGCAAACAGCTGTATGAGACGGAGGATGAACAAGAGAAATAAACTGTCTGATAGAAAAAAACACAGGAAAAAGAACCAACAATAATGTCAAATTGTTATTTCTCTTTTCATTTTCAATTTGAATTTTGGAGCACATTTATTAACCACTTTTGCTCACTGCTGCATATAATTATGAAGGCTACAATGGCAGCAGCAATACATAGTCTTGTGCTACAGCTGCCTGTGAAGTTCAAGAAACAAATTCATGAGCAGAGACGGCCTCAGGGCCATGTACAGTACTCTAGAAAAGGTGGAAAACTCAGCGTTTTTGATGATGGCAATCAGCTCGGGATCATAGCACCACAGAGTTCTTCTGGTGAAATTACACCAATCTAACCAAATCCGTTTCTTACTGTGTGAAAACAGATACAACACTTTTGTGAGAGATTTTTCTTAAGATTTGTTCAAATGGATTTGGATCTAAAACAAACCCTAAAAGAGATGTAGTCTCAGTGGGGATTCTTTTTTATGATGTGATCTAGGAATTGCTGAATTTTCTGAAAATATTTTTTACTAACTCTGTTGAGTTTTGACCAAAAAGCTGCAGGACCGAGATAAGACTGATGTCTCCTGATTTTTCGGTGCCCCTATTAGTTTGTGTTCAGTGTGAGATAGTCAGGACGTGAATTGATGAAGTGCTGTAGTTGCACATGTGAAAATAAAGGACACTTGTCGAAACGTTGAATTTGGTGGTAAATTTCTCTAAAAGCTTTGGCTTACACAAGGACTGTCATGATTGTTTTATTACTCAATGCCAGGTTTGCTATTCCCTTAGCCCATTTGATCTTAATGAGACCCACATTGCAAAAACGTCATGCAGTCTATAGGGAATACATAAAACCTTGCATGTTTATTTAATGTTAGTTACTTCAAGACCACTTAGGATGAGGAGAAAGAAGAAGGCTTGGTTCCTGCATGTGGAAAAGTAAGGGCTTATTCAAGCTGTGTTATGAGATTAAGGGCACACTTGGAATTAATTAGTTTCTGCATTGCTTTGAGAATATTATATACTGGGCTTGAGGAGTGCTGCTGATGTCATCTGCCAGGAAAGCACAGCTGGAGCACAGCGTGAAGGCAGCAAATCCCTAAGACAGAATCCTACTCTTGGTATTTCAGCCACAGCCATGTGTGGTTTTCTGGCAAGTGGGCTGTCTTACAGAACGGAAGTTTGTTTGGAAGCAGAGACATAGGTATATCCCACAGGTAGGAGGGATTCCTGCCCAAAGGCAGGGTGGCCCTCAGAGCCAGCGTGGCACAGCCATGCACTGGCTCCCATGCACTCATTCAAGCCATGGCCATTTGGGTCTGCCTGCACCTGCACACTGACCTTGGATGAAAAATGATGAACGCCTCTCATGTCTGTGTTATGGAGATGTCTCATGAGCAGGACGGAGGTACCAACGAAGCACATGGAACAACAGACTGAGACCAGCAAGGTGATGAGGAATGATGGCCCCAGTTCAGGGACAGGAAGGAAAGGTTTTCACTGAAATGATATCACTCCAAGTCCTGTATTTTGCCTGGAACCACAGGCTGGGAACCTGAGCTCTGAGTGGTGGTAAAACCCCCACTTGGCATGTTAATCCTAAGCCAAGAACCCTCTGTGCTAGGGTAGATGCTAACAAAGGAGTAGAGAGAAATACCTGGTTGAAATGAAGGCTAGTTGTACTCTGGATTTTCATGGTTTAAAACCTGGAAAAGAAAAAAAAAAGCCACCAGTTTTATGTCAGGCAGGGCTCAGTATAAATCAGAATGAATTAGGCTCTACATTTGTTCAGGGCAAAATTACAACTGTAAGAGCACAGCCGTTTTCTACAGTGTTGCCTCACATCTTGTTGATGAGCAGCATACACCTTTCCACTAGCTCCCTTTTCTTATGACACTGCTGTATCCTGAGTCACTGCCTGACTTCCATCTTCTTAAGACTGGACTTCCTCTAACCTCAGTGCAATAAAGAAGCTTTTGCCCAGGAGTCTATTAATAATAACGTAGTGATCTTTTCAGAAGTGGAGGCGATTTCCTCCTGCTTCAGCCCTTTCATCTTCTAGATCTTGGGCTAAGCATTCCCCATACTGTAATGTGAAATGCTGTTAAATTCATGATATTGCAGATATCTTTACTCATATTGATGGAGTTAAGCTTTCTCTTTCCCCATTCCTTCATAAAAGAGCAGCATGTCATCTGTATTTACAGCTCAGTACAGGCAATGTCATCTTTCAATTGAAATTTGGCTGCACTGTGAATTGTTTTGCTGTCTTTTCTCTTTCTTTTCCTGCACAGCTGGAAATGAATTCATCTCCAATCCTTTTTGGGATGAGGTGAAGAGTGGAGAGAGAAAAAAAACAAAACTGGCAAGGGAAGTACTTGTTCTAGATAAAGTGAAATAAGCTGAAGTTAAACAAGGCAGTGTTGCCTTTTCAGGGTTAAGCTGACAGTTGCATCAATACTGCACTCATGGAGCAGCAGCTGAAGTGTGGGGAGCATAAGCTAGAAATGTTCAGCAGTTTGGTGAGAAGAGGGTTGGCTGCTCACCAGAGGTTTGGGCACAGGTCTGTGAAATGCGCACGCGCCCTCCTTGGTCTAAAGTGGGGGACAGAGAGAAACACCCTGGGGTTTCACACTAACTGTGGCTGACCCCTCATTTGCACTCACTGGAGGTGGTGAAGCTGTGTCTGGGTGTAGTAATGCAGCCACCTCCCTCCTTCTCTGGGAACAGGGTAAAAATTACAGCTCTTACAAGGCATTTGACACAACTGCAAATGATGAGAACACTAACTTGAAGTGAAGCTGGGATGCACAAGGCTCCTCCTGAAACACAGCTTGATGCTGCAAAGGAGCTCAGAGTGTGACTCAGCCCCACGACTCCTCCCTGTCACCACCATTAGGGCTGCAGGACGGCTCGGCAGGCAGCGATAGACTGAGTCACCCGCTCCCCTGCTTTCATGAAGCTTGCAGGGGAAGAAATTAAATCAGACCACTAATCCAGTGAGGTTTTATTGGGGTTTTGCTTTTGGAAAGTATGCTGTGGGTTTCGCTTGGGCCTGAAGTTTTTCCACAAGCCATCTCAGCAGCTTCCCTGCCTACTTCTCTAGGCTGCTCATTGCACATATACATAGCTTGAATATGTATTCTGCTACCAGTTCAGAAAACATAAAGCTTCCAATTAAGATTTTAAACTTACAAGCAGCAGAAGCAAAACCAGAAAGACAGAAGCACTGGCTTAATTACCCTGAAGCTGTTTAGAGTAATGGTAAGTGACACCAGTTGTGAAGGTTAACCACACACCTCCTAATTGCTTTGAAATTCTCCATTGTTCCTGCAAGAGAATTCACGTCTGCAAGGGCTGATAGAAAGAAGTCTGAGGAGTCACAGAGAATGAAAGGCAGGCTAACGGAATGGGGAAAACCTGTAGCTTGTGCAAGGTGGGACATGGTAATTAACAGGAAATCCGTAAGGTTCCATAAAGCCCACAAATTACCAACTAAAATTTTCAGATGCAAAACTCTGCTATTTTCTTCTGTTTGGCAGCATACTACATGCTTATCAGGACACAAATCCTCTTATATGTATATAGGCATAATGTTGATTAGAAGCTAAATAGGAAAATGTTTCACTGCTCTTTGTTCTTTCAGCAGCTCCTTACATTGGGAGAATTTCCTTGCAGTGAATACTTGTTCTTGAACCACACAGCCTTGTTCTGTGTATGATGCTTCCTTAGGCTGTTGGGTAGAAATGGCACAAAAAGAAAGAAAAGCGAAATAGCAGGATATAAGCAAGACTCAAACACAGAGGCTTGGTTTTGCCCCATCTCTCCTGTTTGGGCTATTCTAAGCAGTGAAAGGAGAACTAGAAAGTTTAGAAGCAAGAGACTGTCCATCCTTCGTATTTAGGCATTTACAGAGGCTCTATATTGATTTAATTGTTTAGTTAAAAATACTAAAGCAACACTGGCCCAGGATTCCATGTAGACAAAACCTAAGAAAAGAGGGAGAAAGAACCAGAAGTTACAAATACTAGTCTTTAATTAGATTCACTGCAATGCAAAACCCTTTAATGGTCAAAGAGAAGGGGTCATCAGTGAAATCTTGAAAGGGATTGAGATTCTCACTTGAGTTGGCTGTACTATGCGAACATATTGCACCATACAATGCTTTCTTGTTCTTTGACACAAGTTTCTTCTCTTTGTAATATCTCCATTCATTCATATTTAACTTTACAGTGTCATTCATAATTTCATCTATATTCTCACAGTTATTTATTCCTGAACATATTTACTTGCCTTTTTTCTTCGAGCTCTCGAATGAACCACTGTGTTCCATTCTCAAGCAAGACAACATACTCACAAGCCAATATAGCCATATAATGATAGCCATAACGTAGAAGAAATCTGGCAGTCACTGGTAAGCCTGTGACATCTGTCCCCTGAACGCCAGTCTAGCAGGAAAGGATAGGTACTTGCCTCTGTGGCCCACGTGTGACTGCCACACCACTTATTTAGGGCCTGAAGAAACAAATTTACACTGCCCTACTGAATGTAAAAATGGCGCAATGTGATGTGTTGGGGTTTTTTATTCTTCTCCCATGATCTTAAAATCCTCACTGCATTTGCAAAAGCACTTCAGACCTACAATTCCACAACTATTTCAGTTCCTGTATCATCCAAATTAGCAGTCTAACAAGTGAAACTGTTCAGCTGTCACAAAAGCATAAAATAAGTGGCATCACTCGCGTGTGTGCAATGAAATATTTTTCTATCACCAGCTGCATTTCCAGTTTGCTGTCACTGTGTGAGTGCGTCTGGATTCACTTCCAGTAGAGGGCAGAAATCAACATGAGGTTCACTAGGCACAAATTTGATATCCTCAGTTTTTGCCAGAGATGCTCAGCAGAGATGTGCCCAGCCCAAGATTTTGCATTCAAAGGAGATTTGGTGTTGCATATGGTGCTAAATTCAGTGCTCACTGCAGTAGAAATGCTCTAATGAAAAGTTCTTCGTCCAAACATCACCAGCATATTTGGGCATACTGCAGTTTGAACTTGATCCCTGTCATCCAAGTCTCTCTTAGCTGTACAGTTCCTTGTTTCCAGAGAAGTGAAAAGCCATTATTTTTTAAAGCACCTATTGCAGGTAATGTATTTTTAAGCTTTTAGACATAATGCCATTATATGGTCCATGTAGCACACCATTCAATGCCACCTTTCAGGAGTATGGTACTTGTAGCATCTAGATCCTAACAAGTCAGAAAACAAGGAACTAGTTATATTTTAGAAAATAGTGTCCGTGCAAAGCAAGTGCTACAGGGGCACAAGTATTTTTCATGCAAACGATACTTCCAGAAAGCAAAGTTAAAATACACATGTAAGAAACTCCAGTTTGGGAATGAGCTGTATTTGGAAGCCCCTCTTTTTCCTCTCCTTTTCCCATGAGATCCTTTTCCCATATATCTTTGCTTTCATCTCCTGTCTACTGATGCTGACCCTGTCACCCTTGCACCAGAAAAATAAAAAAGCCCCACAGAAGGTGTTATTTCTAGTTCCGAGGACTACTGATGACCTCAGAGAGGCCCAAGATTCTCACAAGGCAGCAAATTCTCTCACCCTGTTCCCTGAAAAACTTTTATTCTGTAATCTGGTTAAAAAATATGCACAAAGGGTAACACGTAACTTGTATCACCTCAAAAAAACCCTGAGTCTGTAAGTAAATTATATTCCTGAAGATTAGCATCATTTTCTAAATGTTCCGTTGTTATCCTTAATACTGTGTATAATCTAGAGTCCCTGTGGCCCTTGGTTTTACCTTCTCTGTGACCTCAGTCTTGCAGGGTTCCTTTCACAAGAGCACTCTATTTTTTTAGGCTTGGCAAAATATGGGACGAAAGATGAACCTATGCATTCTCTTTGCAACTTTAATTTGGAGAAATTCTTAACTGCATCTGTTTAGCTGTGGTAATGGTGGCTGACGAAAAAATCAATAGCAGAATACTTTCAGAACTGAGGTAAGAAAAGGCCTTCAAACAGGAAGGAAGGAAAAGAAAAAAAACCCTAAAATATGTCTAAAATAAGAAGATAAATGAACATTTTTCTGTTCTAGAATAAAAGCTGGATTCCTTAGTTAAAATGAGGAGGAAGCATCACACCCTTCAATAAAAAAATCTTATTTGTTTATACTTTACAATGGTTTTTTCTTACTTGCATGCACACAGCTAGTCACTGCATATCAGGTTAGCAGTCATTACCCTCACATGTAAACAGAGAACTGTCATTAAACAAGACATTTTGGAAGTAAAACTGGGAGAAAGATTGTTCTTCAGTTCTGTTTCTATGGCTAGAAGCTTATTTCTGACAAGCTTGATTGGCAGTGGTGTTCAAAACTGCCTCTTCTGAAATACTTTGCAGATATGTTTCTGGGGGCAGCTGCTGTTTGGAAAAGGAGGCAGGGAAGGCACTGCTTCCCCACATCATACACCCTCCATCCTTATCAACGGCTTATAGACCTCGGTGACTGCACCCTCTGATTTTGCCAGGAAAACAGTAGTCAAAGGTGAATGTGGAAGAACACTTCGCCCACATTGACTCACCTAGTTTAGTCTACCTGTCTGCACATTTGAAATCAAGGGTCCAAGGCTGCAGCTGAAAACATCTCTGCCCTGATATTAAAGACCACAGCAGCCACAGTGGCAGAGGAACTGATACGTAATGTGACCTGAGCTGTTGGTGTCTCAGATACACAAGACTTCCTTTTGTAGTGCAAAGACTCATGCTGCAGTACAGCTCTGGGTGTGGGGAGTCCACTGTGGCCATGTAATAACCAGAAGCAATTGCTCGGTCATACCTCATTTTGCAAATGAAAGCCATTTTTGTTCTCTGGTGGTAGTAAGCAAATGAGATGGCAGGTGATTTACCAGATGATGCTAGCACATTTGAAAACTTGAAGTGTCTTACAGAGTCTGAGAAAATTTACCAATTTCATGGAATGATGCTAAAGGAGGGAGTTGTATGACATTATGTGTCTCTATCTCCTCCTGTCTCAAAGTCTGTCTTNCCGCACCTTCCTTCCGCACCTTCCTTCCGCACCTTCCTTCCTTCCGCACCTTCCTTCCTTCCGCACCTTCCTTCCTTCCGCACCTTCCTTCCGCACCTTCCTTCCGCACCTTCCTTCCTTCCGCACCTTCCTTCCTTCCGCACCTTCCTTCCTTCCCCTGCCTCATGGTGACTGTTAATATATGAGGTTATATGTGCTTAATGTCCTGCACATAGTTTACTTCCTTGGTTCACACTATGTTTCAGACTGGTCTGTCCAAATCCTCACAAGTTCTGCTGCCTGCTCCTCTTGCTTCTCTGCCCCTTCTGATGTATCTCACCCTCTAAGCTTTCTTCTGAAGACAGGACTGGATCCATGGCAGCCTCCACTCAAGCAGGACTGCCTGCCAGGTTGTAGGAGCCTTCCAGCATAGGTTATTTGCAGGGGAGCAGCCTTTGTTCCATGGCTGTAGGAGCAAGGGAACACTTTCACTGACTGCCTACCTCCTCAGGCAATTAGCATGGCAGTAATGACAGTTGTAAGGGTGAGCTTCTTACAGGGCTAGAGTGATCTTTAGTAGGGACAGGCCTGGTGACAGCAACCTCAAGATGTCTGAAATACCACAGGGATCCTCTAATGGGATAAGGAATGCCTTTATCCTCATTGACTGGCTGCAACTGGAAAGACATATGATTTTAATTTTAGCTAGCTCTGCACCATTTCAGAGAGATATTTACAAGAGTATAAATAGACAGAACAGCTCTCCAGACCAGCTCATTGAAGTACCCCAGAGCATAACCCCCTACCCTCAATGCCACAGTATAGGACCTACAATTACACCTGATAGAATAGACAAAAACAACCACAGAAAGGTTTCGTGCGTAGCACATGTGATTTCATGCACTTTTTCCTATCTGAGTGCATTTGTGCCTCTCCACTGAACAGCCAGTGGAAGATAAATGCTGAACTAGGCATCTACAGGTTTGTTTGGTTTTTTAAAATAAATACATAGTCTGCCTTCCTTTCTAATAATTTTTTTGGATCCTATAATGAATAATTTGTTTGTTTGTTTGTTTAATTATCTTTTTCTTTTTATTTTAGCAAGTGTTCTTGTAGGGTTGGTATGGAATTGGACCACCATGATTATACTGAAGGAGACAGCTGAAATAATATTCACATTTCATGTGGCCAAAGAAATAATAGACTGTCTTGAGGAAGGTGGCCCTACTAGTGCAAACCTGAAGGTTTCTGAGTACAGTAACGACAGAAGAGAAGCAGAAAGTAAGTCAGTAGCATTAATAGGATCCCAGTTTGGGACAAACTAGACTTATTGCATTAGCAGAACAACTACAGCAATGTGTCTGGAGGTCTAGAAAACCCCCCAGGGACAGTTCGTCATTGGTATACCTCCTGGTGTCCAGAGGAGAAAGGATGCCATATGCTTTGTGAGTTAGTCCTGTTAGCCAGAAACGAGGCACAGAAAGGAAAGCATCTAAGTCCCCTGAGAAATTTTTCAGATTTTTTTTTAATTGTATTTTTTTAACTGGCTTTGTTTTGTCTATGTAGCCAACATCTACAAAAACAATAAATACCATTTTTAAATAATGTGTTGAAAGCACTGATCAGCTCCCTCACTGTAGGAGTTTCCAGTTTTTCAGTCATGGCTGATACATCTGACTGTGTAAATATGATATGGCCTCCTTGCTAGGGACAAAACACTCTTTCTTTAAAAAAAAACCAACTTTTTTTTTCAAATCTGACACTAGAGAAACCCAGAGCTTCTGGGAGAAGACAAGGCTCAGTCTGAAAGCTTACACTGGAGCTGGACACTAGGGGACTTTGCCTCTTGCTGCCTTCTTGTTGTTTGAAAAGACACTTAATTGTCCTTAAATTTTATTATGAAGAATATCTTGAAACGATGAGGAAACAAAAAGAATACAGCAGGAGGACATTTGGTTCATACATCCTCTCAGTAGTCTGGCATTTTGCAAAAAAACTGCAAAGATCTCCTTTTATATCCCCCAAATCAGACTTGCCAGCAAACTGTTCTTTCTTTCCTTATCCTTCTTTTACTCTTTGTCCCTGGAAAGAATAAAAGAACTATCTATTGACCCTTTGATGCTTTTTCAGCAAAGCGCCACCCCAAGTTTGGCCACTGCAGCAAAACTTGACCTGATGCTGTTGGTCACTGCTTTCTGTTGCAGAGTCTCCTTGCAGTACCTAGAGAGGATGACATGAAGATTGTACAGGGGCAAGGCACTCACCAGCTTTGTGGACTTATCTGGCAGGGCTCTTACCGTTCAACATTCCTGTTTTTGCCTGTGCAAGAGGGGCGGTGGTACTGCTCCAGTGCATGCGGGGTTGTGAGTTGAGTGACATTACAGGCATAAAAGCACTCAGGCCCTGCAGTGAGAGAGGTCACAGTGCTTCAGACAGGTCAGCTAAGTTGAAAATCTTAAGGGAAATCTTACCTTGTAGAGACTGATAGGGTTAAATAATGAATGGCGGCAATTTACCTAGATATGGGCGGCGTCTAGTGTCCTATCTGTCTGTACAAAGCAGAGAACAAAGCAGCAACATACTCTTTGACATGTGATGTCACGTCTTAGCTCAGAGCTGTAACTCAGTGCACGGATCACTGTGGGAAGTTTGGTTATGCTTTTGTTCTGTTTCAATGTGGAGATTGTGAAGGTGCTGCCTTGAGCACATTAGTACCTACATGTGCATCCAGAAACATACTTGTGTTCCCAGGAATGCTGTGGCTTGTCCAGCAGAGCTGAGGAGTCCCAGGCCACTCCCAGTAACCCCATTCAGCAGGCAACAAGTAAGTATACCAATGATACTAGGGAATTTGCTTCCTGGGAGTACTGAGATACTTTCACTTCACAATTAGTCAAATTTACCTTCCTGAAGTCCTACTGGAAAAGTCAACAGAGTGTTAGGGGTTTATTAGCTTGTGCTCTTCCAAGGGATTATTTGGCAAAGCACAGCACGAAGCAGGTAGCTGCCTCACTGAGCCCAACTGAATATCAAACAGGAAAAGATAACTGAGGTTGACTCAATACAGTGTTCTATTTGCCATATTGGTAATGCTTCGGTGAAGACAATCTTCTGTCTCAACAGTTAAATTGCTTTATTATCTGAACACTAACCACTGCTAAAAACCAAAAGACAAAGTCACTTTAAACTTTCACCACTCAAAAATGTCAACTTTAGCCATAGCACTCCCATACAAAGGAGACCCTGAAATGAAGGCACGATCATCAAGATATCCAGAGAATGTCTTCGCAGTGCTCAGGTAATGGTTCCCTGGGTGCAGGGAGCTGACTGCAGGACAGGGTCCTGCACCACTTAAGGGGTGGTTTGCCAGAGGAAAGCATTGAGTAAAGAAATTATGTGGAGAAGTTGCTTTTGGAGGATCCTTCCTCCTTCCCTGATCACAAAGCTACAGGGCCATCAGGCTCCCTTCTGATGGCCATCCCTGAAAGCCACTCAAAGGAGTTTATTTGTCCAAGACAGGAATTACCCAGATCTAGAAGACAGAGAACAATTACTTGCATTGGCAAAAATCTCCATTGCAACCATTGAAAAGTAACTCAAGAGTCAACAGAGCAGTGCAGGGTCTCATAAGGGTGTAAGAGAATTAACTCACCAGATACTGAGCTGCTGAAGAAGTGGAAGCACAAAGAAGCGAACAGGAATAACCATCACCCATGAGAACAATGCCACCAAAGTATGGCAGGTCTGGGTCAAAGTAAGCGGGCAGCAGCAAATCTCACTGTAGTTTTAGACACAGCAATTCCTGAAGACATTAACAAGGAAAACCTGCCTTAGGTACTATCTACACAAGAGCAGTGTTTATGAATAAACAATGTGTTTATAGCTTAGTGAAGTAGCAGCTATACAGTGAGAATTGGACTTCAGTTAGATAAGAGACCTCAGATGTACTGAGCACTGTACCCATGAGGTTTCTCAGGGAGGAAATGGGAATTATTTTTCCACAGGGTATGTAAATAGCACCCAGTAGGCTGAGGCTTGGTGACAGAGCAACAAGAAGAGCTTCCCAGCTACACAACTGACCACAGAACAAAACTATTGGCGAGGATTAGCACAAACCAAAAATTGTGGTAAACAGAGATAGATTCTTCCTAGGGGGAAAAAAAAAAGGACAAACTAATTAAATACAGCCGCTTATGATAACACAAATCAATAATAATGATTAGACAGGGAAAAACCTCCTCTCATCTGGAAAAATGTTCTTCTGACCTCAGGTTCACTGCATGCTGAGCTTCTCACCAGCAGGTACTCTGAGACCCCCGCTTCCTTTCAGAAAAAGAGAAAGATGCAACAGTAAATAGAATAGTCATCTTTCTTCATATTTTGAAGCTTCTAGGAATTTAATTACTAAGTTTCAATTCCTTTTGTATATAAAATTATATTTCCTGGTTATTTTTTCAATAAATATTAGTATTCAATAACTGTAATCATTCTGTTGTGTTCCCCAATTATCTTTTCCAGTAAAGATGTTTCAAAGCCAATTCTTTAGAAATTAATCATAGAATATTTCAGGGACAAGCATAATTAGGTTTATCAGTGAAATAATTAAGGTGTCACTGTTTAAATTATGGCTGGAACTAAGATTAATTTGCAACTTGTGAAGATCAGGGTTGTAGAGCAAAATTAAGCGTGCCACTGCAAAGCAGATCCACATAAAGTTTACAGGAGCAGACACTAGATTTTGCAATGAAAAATTAAACATTTTGTATCTCTTTCTCTAGAGCCAGCATAAATTTAGGAAGAGAGTTTAGGAAGAAGCAATCAGCGTGCCAGTCAGCAGACTTCACAGAAAAGGATCTTAGGTCTTAAGAGTAACGAAATTAGGAGCTAGAATAAGAACTTCATTTGAAAGGTTTAGCATTAAGTTTATAGAAGAAGAGAGCATGCCAAATAAATGCAGTACAAAGCTGCACCATTTCAAGGGAGGAACTGCAGAAAGCAAACTATAAAGCAAATAGAAATATTTAAGGCAGAAAAGGCAAGAAAAGAAAGCAGAAGACAAAAGAAAGCAAAGCAAAAGAGAAAAGCAAAGGAGAGAAGCAAAGGAAGGCGAAAGCAAGGCAAAGGGAAGGGAGGGGAAGGGAGAGGAGGGGAGAGGAGAGGAGAGGAGAAGAGAGGAGAGGAGAAGAGAGGAGAGGAGAAGAGAGGAGAGGAGAAGAGAGGAGAGGAGAAGAGAGGAGAGGAGAAGAGAGGAGAGGAGAAGAGAGGAGAGGAGAAGAGAGGAGAGGAGAAGAGAGGAGAGGAGAAGAGAGGAGAGGAGAAGAGAGGAGAGGAGAAGAGAGGAGAGGAGAAGAGAGGAGAGGAGAAGAGAGGAGAGGAGAAGAGAGGAGAGGAGAAGAGAGGAGAGGAGAAGAGAGGAGAGGAGAAGAGAGGAGAGGAGAAGAGAGGAGAGGAGAAGAGAGGAGAGGAGAAGAGAGGAGAGGAGAAGTAAAGAAAAAAAATAAAAAGGCAGGGAAAGGAAAAAAGGGGGAAAAAGGGGAGAAAAGAAACCTACAAGCAGACAGGGAGTTTTTTAAAAATATGATGTTAGAAGCCAAAGTAAACTCTGTACCACCGCTCCAAAAGAAAACAAAGTAAAATAAACCCTTCATCATTCATAGTCTATAAGAGTTAAAATGCTTTCGAAAGGAAAACATGGCATTTAAAAAATGGGAGGGCTACTTAGATGAAAATGACAGGAAAGTTTTGAAAAGGGATTGGGGCAAATTGACAAATGAGAAGTCTGTCAGTGGGCTCTATAATGCATAGGGTAGTGCTCTGGAACATCCCTGACAAAAGCAGATGTGTTCCCATGCCCCACCTCAAAAAATTTAGGACAGTAGATTTCTTTTCTAGAGTTTCTGAGAAGCTTCTCAGTCCTTTGTTCATCAGTCAGGAAAGGGTTATGATAAGGGTTATATTCAGTGAAGCTGAAGCAAGAGGATCTATTCATTGTATTCTGCCCTGTCCTAACACTCTCTACACATATAAAAGCCCCTCTCCCTGTGTTTTATAGCCCTCTCTAAGTACTGGAAGGTGCTATAAGGTCTTCCTGAAGTCTTCTTTTCTCCAGGCGGAAAAACACTGACCCTCTGAATCTTGCCTCATAGCAGAGGTCTTTCATCTCTCTACTCACCTTGGTGGCCTCCTCTGGACTCACTCCAACAGGTCCATGTCCTTCCTGTGCTGGTATCCCAGAGCTGGATGCAGTGTTCCAGGTGGGGTCTCACCAGAGCAGAGCCGAGGGGCAGAATCCCCTCCCTCCCCTGCTGGCCACGCTGCTTTGGATGCAGCCCAGGCCACGTTTGGCTTTCTGAGCTGTGAGTGCTCATGGCCGGGTCATGTCCAGCCTCTCACCCACCAGCACACCCATATCCTTCTTCACAGGGCTGCTCTCAATGAATTCTTTTCCCAGTCTCCACTCATATCTGGGAGTACTTTGAAGACAATCTTTAAAGCAGAAGAGGTAGAAACTTCATTCTACAGGATATGACTTCAATTCCTGCAATACTTAGCTTAGGATTTATTTTTTTATTTACTAGAGTGATATTTAAAGAACAATAGCAGCAATAAGGTACAAGCAGTAAATCCACAACAGTAGACTTCTGCTTCCAACAGACAGAAATACAAATTTCCTTAGGCATCACTGTGTTACGTCTGAGTCTATGTCTAGTCCAGGTACATTAAGAACAGTAAGAATAACAAGAGTAAGGATGTCACAGGAAGGCAGGGCCTTAGGTTAAAGGTTTGGGCTGAGAGATACAAGTGATCTATATAGAAGACTATGCCAAACTCGTTTTGTTGACTAGTCCTCGAAGTACATTCAGAGCAAATTGCTTTTTAGTATCATATGTTTAAATTTCCATTTCCATTTGAATTATATAAAATGGAGAAATTTTAAGAAAGCCACAAAAGTTAAGCTGTGGCAGCTTCCAGGACAGTGTATTTATGTCTGAGAATGAGCTGTTTGCCATGAGAAAGCCAGGACAGTAAAAACTCACAAAGCAGCAAAATTCTTTTTTAAAAAACATATCTGGGACACATAGATTATTCCCATGGATTACTGTGGAGCACCAAATGGGCACACTATGTACTCCCCATAAAGAATTCCCCACACCACTTCTCTAGAACTTAAAGCATTACTGCAGTCACATGGATGGCAATGTCTACCTTGATAAAGAGAAAACTTGCTATTGGTGAAGTATATCCTCAGTAGTGGAAAAAGTTACCCAGCTTCATAATCAAAAAAAATGGGAACATTCCCAAAAGACCTGGATCTAGTATTTGCTTCATGTTTCCTGAAGCAGTCTTCCAACTCCAAAGCAAACATGACTAAGATGGTTATGATGTGTCTGCATGCAATTTGCAGAGAAAATGGCTCTTAGTTGCCTCTCTGCCAATCTGCGACCTCAAAAGGTTACCTTACATTTGTATTTAGCTAAGACATGGAAGCTCTGTTGCACCAGGATTTACATACTCTCAATAACTCTGCAAGCAATTATGTTCTTTGCTATGTGACACAGCAGGTTAAAAGCACAGGTTTTTTTAATTCCTGAAGCCCATTTTTTTCTCTCATAGCAAAAATTAACTCTTTATCAACTGAAAATGGTCCTTATTATATAACTAATGCCTTTATTAAGCACAATAAAAAATTTTTTGTTAGTGTTGTTTATTCTCCTCTTGACATGGGAAATGTGGTTTGGATCTTCAGAGTAATGTTTTCTGGTACTGAGGGAATACTTCCACCTAGGGACTAGGATGGAAGGGCTGTATATCCAATTTAATGCTGAGCTCTCTTTACAGTTTGCATCTAGTATCCGCTTGAGTCCAGACAAGTCCAAAGGGGGTTTGTTGTTGTAGAAGCTATTTCTGTTGATAAGGTTTGTGCCATACACACAGGGAAGAGAATTTGGATGGAACACATTTTTATTTTCTAAAAACCACGACCCTTTTTTTTCCGCAAGAGCATCTTGTGTGACTGGAACTCTGGCTATGAGCTTTTAGGGTTAAATGGGAAGCATAGAGAGAGTCTAGAATATTTTAGTCATGAAGCTGCTCGATTGTGGACTGTGAGTATTGGTGAGGTTGTTATTTCTATATCAACAGTTTTCTCAGAACTCTTTGTCTGAAGCATTTCTTAGATAAAGGCTGCAATTCTGGGGTACCTTGGACTGGGCAAGATTCTAAATTAATATTGGATGAAGAGGACTCAAGGAGCTACAGAGATTTGGACTTCTAACATGAAGAAGAAACTAAATTTACTCAGAAACTTCCCATGCTGAAATTCTGGAATTCTCCTGTGGTTTTCTTAATCTTTTGAGTAACTTCAAGATGGGGATATGAAGATAGAGAAGTGCATTGTTTCCATTAGACGGGAACAATTTGTGCTTCCAGACAAATTAGTCTTATAGAAAAGCCCAGTAAGGAAGGATTTGTTTGCATCACTCCTATTCGTTTCACAGACTAAGAGATTCTGTTAGGCATCTGGATACTTAACTGCTTTTCCAAACACTACTCAAATCTATTGTATCTGCAGATTACTCCAGACCATATACAAATCGCTGCTGAAGTCAGATGGAAACCTGCTGCATTCACGTTTGCAATTGCTCCATGTCCTCATGGAACTATGCAGCAGCAGGATATTAAATGGCATGAAAAGTATTTGTTGAACTGCGATTTGTTACACTTGTTACCTCTGACCTGCTCATAATTCATGCTGAAGGCATAGAGATCACTCTTACTCATGACCCTTTCCTGTGACAAGAGTCTTCGTCCTGTGTTTTATTTGCATGCATCTCTTATTTCCCCAGTACACCAAAAATATTGTTGACCAGATGCAAAATATTGGAAGATCACAGTTCCTGAAAAGCATCACATCCTTTACTGGGGCATCTGCATCTGGAGATTATCCCATCCTTTCTTTGCTTGGAATGTGACTTTACTCTGGAACATGAAAGAACATCATCTCCATTCCTACCTGCTCTATTCCTGGTCTTAACTTAGACTCATGTCAGGATGCTTTTGTGACAAAATTATTATTTTTCATTGGCTTTCATTCTATCCAGCGCTCATGAAGTTAACCAAGAAGGAGCCGTCTTCAATTATTTTTTCTACTTTGCTGCAAAATAGGTGCTCTGAAGCACATGCTGTGACTCTTGGGGGTGGTGCTGTGCAGGGCTGAGTTGGACCTGATGATCCTTATGGGTCCCTTCCAACTCAGCATATTCTGTGATGTTGTGATTTTGTTATTTTGTTCATTAAATCAATCAAATTAATACCAAAGTGGCTGTATCATTGAAATAAACAATATCCAGAGAAGCAGACTTCTAACTTCTTTGTGCATGAAAAAGTTTGGGCTTCTGTTCATCTTCTCGGTTCTGAGAATACTGAGCCAATTTTGGCTGATGCACATGCTCTTTAAAATACTATCCATCTCAGCTGATGAAAGGAAGAAAAAATCATGGCTTCTTTGCTGGAGGAAAATGAAGGACATATAGCACTCTACTGACTGAAAAAGTACTTTGTGCTCTTTGTGCTAACAACTGGCAGCCTCCTCCTAACCGTCCCAGTTTTTGATCAACTAAAGAAAGTATTGCTAAGGCACTTGAGCAGTTTTCACATTGTCCTGGTGTGTTGGATTCCTCTTTCAATTCATTGGTGGTACAGTTTCGTCGCAAATCTGTTGTGCAGAAGCTGCTGATGTCATGCCACTACATCAGAAATAGTTATGCGTGCATGCAATATGCAGAGCTTTGCTCTTTGAGCTGAAGATCGAGGCAGAAAGGAAGGAATGACTTGTTTCTTCACAGAATGAGCCGGAGACATAAAATTACTCTGTGTACACATTACATTCAGTGCAGGGTCATAAGTGACAAAGAGAGGACTCTTGTGGTGTTATTTCCATGAAGAACAAGCAGAAGGCTTCTTTATATGGCTTCTGTTTGCAAACTGTAAGGAGATTTTCCTTTAAGAATCTGGGTTCTGGAAGATACAAGGAGAGGCTAAAAAATTCAGACCATTTTCTGTTCTAAACAAGAATTTCCTTCCGCTACTGACTGATTAAATACAATGGTTAAATACGGCAACCCGACTGTTTGGAGTTCTAGGGATTGGAAGGATTTAATTAACTCTGGGATAGTCAGTTATATAAGTGCAACATATAAGTGATAATTAGTTCCTAAAAAGCAGCGAAGCAAAGCAGGGGGAGTTTCCTTTCTTTTTCCCTCTGCTGACAAGCCTCCACAAAATGAAAAGACTCAAGGCTGAGGAAATGTCCATTACAGAATGTGCTCACCTTTCCTTGCAATACCATGTTTGTCCCACTAAAGCCAAACGGTGGTTTGGCAGAGTATAACTGTTGGAAATACAAATGGTTACAATGGTAGCTCTGCCTGTTGCTTCAGCACAAGCAGAGCTTTCAGTCCTAGGCATGACCCCACTATTCCCTCAAGGTCTGCTGTCTGTATCACAAGCTGACAGAGGAAAAATATCCATCAAGCAGAACCACCTCCCACAGAAGTCCACATGTTCACCACATGTTTTCCTGCCTCACCCTTTGAAGACTCTGCTGGGAGCATCTGTAAATGTTTCCTGTCCATATCGGAGGAGGCAGTGAATTCTCACTTCCTTGAGTCAAAGCCTGCAAACTCTGCAAGAATCTCAACCTGCTACTGACTAAGACCTCCAGTGTTAAGGAGCACCAGCAGAAGGGCTGAGATAACCTTTCCCCAAAACTATGGACCTCGTTACAAATGCCGATGTGTTAATAAGGGGTTAGCTAACCTGGTGCACTGAAGTGATCACAAAATGAATATAAGAAGCTGACCATCACATCCTATACACATTCACCTGTTCTGTGAATTTACAAAAAAAAATACTCAGAAATGCCACATTGCAAAATGGATGGGAAAAGGAGTGGGATGGATGCAAAAGACTGCATCAATGACAACAGTGCTCTGTAGCCTAGCTGGCTAACAGGCAGTGAAAGAGAGCCTTAAGAGCAATCATGAAGTTATGGCAGCTCACAGGTCAGTAACTTGTAGCAAAGAAATCAGGAACTGCATTTATGACAGTGTCCTCCAGGAGAATAAGCACACTTCCATTGTTTCTGGCAGAGGAATGCAGACAATGCAGTCAACTAACAAATAGCTGCAAAAAATCTGATAATATTGTATAACCAGAAAATGAGTCTGTCATGTGAATAAGGAGGGGTTACAGGACTCCCCAGAGTGATAGCAACTTGATGAGTGCTGCTGCCACAAGATAAATATATTCAGCCTACTATCAGGTGCATAGATAAGAAGAGGACAGTAAGGAGTAACTTGTATTTGTTATTCTGATGATTGTCTGCCCTTTACCTTCTCCCAGAGGCCCTTCAAAGTATTCAGGAACTTAGCTCTGCACATGTGTAGCCCAGTCAATTTGAGGATGCACAATGGTCCACCCCTTCAAGGAACTACTAGATGCTGAGCACATGAAAAAGGTGTGATCACAGGTCACAGCCATGGCAGAAGATCTGCCTTTCATCACTTGGCCAGAAACACTGGGAATTTTAGGGTGGTTATTTTTGCATATATCCTTCCAAAGAGCCATCTGTTTGGAGTGCATGCACTTTAAGCAGCCATGCAAACACAGGCTGCTGGGACCAGCTGAATGAATGAGTCCAACAAGGCCAAGTGCCAAGTCCCAGTCTTGGGTCACAACAACTCCGTACAGTGCTACAGGCTGGGGACAGAGCAGATGGAAAGCGGCTCAGCAGAGAAGGATGTGGGGCTGTCAGTCAGTGTCCAGCTGAACATGGCCCAGCGTGTGCCGAGGTGGCCAAGAAGGCCAATGGCATCCCAGCCTGTATCAGAAACAGTGAGGCAGCAGGACCAGGGCAGTGACTGTCCTTCCGTACTTGGCACTGGTGAGGTCACACCTTGAGTGCTGTCACCACTTTTGGGCCCCTCACTCCAGGGAAGAGGTGCTGGTGCTGAGGTGCTGGAGCGTGTCCTGAAGAAGGACAATGGAGCTGGGGAAGGGTTTGGAGCACAGGACTGATGAGAAGTGGCTGAGGAAGCTGGGGTTGTTTAACTTGGAGAAAAAGATGCTCAGAGGAGACCTTATCACCCTCTACAACTACCTGAAAGGAGGGTGTAGGCAGGTGAGGGTTGGTCTCTTCTCCCAGGAAACAAGTGACTGTAAAAGACGGAACGGCTTCAAGTTGCACCAGGTTTAGATTGGATATTAGGAAAAATTTCTTCATTGAAAGGGTTGCAAAGTATCAAAACAGGTTTCCCAGGAAATCAGTAAAGTCATCATGCCTGGAAATGTTTAAAACATGTGTGGTAATGGCACTTGAGGAAATGGTTGAGTGGTGAACATGATGGTAGTGCTACCTTTACAGCCGGATGATCTTAGAAGTCTTTTCCCACCTTAACGATTCTATGATCTAACCCTTCTTTTATGACCATTCCTGAGAACTTGGGGACTCTGACACAATGTGGCAATGAGCTGTACCTAGGGACATTTGTGCTATCAAAAATGTAGAGGCAGTGTCCACACTTACACAGGATTAGTATTGTCAGTGCACATTGTCCATCCATGACAAATCCTAATATCAATGGAAGGGAAAAGCAGCCACATTTTTAAGGAGTGTTTATGCTAAATCACTGTTTACTCTTTCTCAGCAGCACTTCACTTTTCTCTTCCTTATTGTTATGAATAACAGCAGGCAAGCTTCTCTAGGACCAAAAGAGTCAACAACAAAGCTTTCTTCATGCTATTTTGGAAGCTTTGAAAGCCAGTGATTTGTTTTGCATGCATCTACAGTGGGCTAAGTGTATGTATCTGGTATGTACAGGGCTAAGCCTATATCCAAAATGTTTGCAAAACTTCCCATCCACTGCTCCCTTCATTTCATGCAGTACAGCACTTGCAGAAAACTTTTCCAATTAGATATAGTGAATTACTTGTTTCCAGATATCATGGTCCTTGCAATCCCATTTTGGAGCACTTTGACAATAATTTTGTGTTTTCAGTGTGCTGGAGGGATATCTTCTCTTTCTCACGCATCGCTACTGAGCTCTGCCATCGTTTCTTTTAAGTTGTGGATGTCACATATCCTTAGCATTACTGCTAGGACTTGACTGCTGCTCTGTTGTTTTTCATCTTCTCAATTGCAGCTTGTATTGCTGACATTTCTATTAGAGTGATATTAATGATATCTTGGCTAAGTTCCCACATTTCACTGGATGTTGTATTAAGGTGGAACTAACTCTGGAAGTCCTGTGTCTTTTTTTTTTTCTGTGTTGTTCTACCCAAATCTGAGGATGTTTTGCACCTTTGCTTTCAATTCACCCATTTCTTCTTTTGCAGATTGTCACTTGGGAGAAAGCTCTGCATTCACCCACTTCACTGTAGTTTCTGCTTCAATCATTAGCTCTTCACTTACTTTTTTTGCATTGCATTTCCCTGCTCTGTCTGCTTCCTTGGGCAACTCACTCCCCTACCTGGTGTTTTCCAGTGAGCTTTGTAAGAGTTTTCATTGTGGTTTTTTTCTTTCCTGAGAAGTTCTCCACATCTCTGTTTCTCCAGTTCTTGCTCATTAGATTGACATCCAGTTGTTCCACATGCAGCTTGATGTCTGTTGTATCTGGATAATGTCAATTATTCTTCCAGTGTGCCTTTTCTCCTTTCTCTCAATCCATTCCTCAGTAAAGAAGTAGCTTCTTGCAGCACTGGCTTTCTTTTCCCGTACCTGCTCTGCCTTATATTACTGCATCTACTCTGCATTTTCCATGATCTGGTTTTTCTTTGCAGAAGCCTAGCTGCAGTGTTAGCCCAGCTCTCTCTACCACGCAACAATCCTTAAAATAAAATTGTGTATTTCTGAGAACTGACTGTTCCTCTTACTGTGACTGTAGGAACAAAAGTGCAACGTGATCTTCTTCGTCACAGAAATTATAATGCCTTCTGGCTGAAAGACAGGAGTTCTGTTTCTGCTTTGTGGGTCCTCCTGCTAATGTTATTTGTGCTGAGTAGTGTCTTGCTCAGCTGATTCTGCTCTTGAAATCAAAAGAGGAACCTCAGAATGAGGAAGGGCAAAGCGATCGGTCCTAGTGTTGTATACTTATTACTAAAGCTTCTGCTCAAAGTGCTGAACAATCTTCACAAATCTTAAAAAAAAACCAGAAAGGACCAAAAACACTACCCCAGAACCAGAGCGTTAGGAAACTGTTCCATTAGGAGCTCAGCAGGAAGGTGAAAAGTTTAAACCAGTGAAAAACAGAGTAATAGACAGCCGTTGGAGACTGTGGTGTAGATGCACAAAAATATTAATGGAGTACATTGTCAAAGACATAATACCTCTAATTCAGCCATATATAAACAGGCACAGCTCTAGATGAGTAAACCAAACTTCACCCACTTAAACTCTGACTTCTTCTTCATGTGTGTCTGTACACAAAATCTGCATTTGAGAAAGGAGAGATTTTATTGGTGCATATTTTGATACATATCAATCATAAAAATCTTTGCATTTCCTTTAAAGTATATTTTCATTTTCTGTAATCAGAGCTGGGCAAATTTTGGATAAGTTTAGTTCCTTCATCTGGCATTTGGGAGCTCCAGAATCCTGTTTTCAATTGCTAGCTCTGACAGCAATTACATGCCCAGCTTTGAGCAAATCACTAAATCTCTCATTTCTTGATAGAGAATATACCTCTTCCCTGTCTCCTGCTCTCTGCTTATTTAGAGTGAAAGCTTTAGGAAGTATGAATATCTGTTCATATCTGGCACAATACAGTCCTGATCCCCTTGGGTGTGTCCTTTGGCATGTACATTTCTGCTTCAAGCAGTTACCTCAGCCTTTGAAAGCCAGTCTACCTTTTTTCACTGAAATGTTCAGATGCACAAACCATGTATTGACCAAATCTTAACATGAAATCTAAAATCAGTCATGCCTATAGGGCAAAACATCTGTTTTACTGCTGGCAGGAGAGATTTATGGCATCACTGATGACTCCAGTCTTAAGAAAAATGAAAGAGAAATATGCTTGCTTTTAAAACATTCGTCTTAGGTGAGGTCTTCAGGTACGGTGAAAACGTTTTTTTTTTTTTTTTTTTAAAAAAGCACAACTCATTTGTTCTGCCCCCGCGTTCCTGTAGCATATAGATGACTGGAGACAGCCACAGTTCTTGGACTAAATGGAAATTTTGTCTGTTCTCCAGATAATGTTGTTTGCAAAAGGAAATAATAAAACCCATGGGATGCTATTGAGAACAAAAGGCATTTTATTATTATTATGCTAGACATTTGGTTTTGCCAACTTCTGTTTTCTTGCTTTTTAATAAATTTCTGCTCTAAAGTCTCAGAACATTACACAACCTTCCAACATTTCTGCTCTATACCCAGTCTTTTCACTCCATGTGATGCAACCAAAGGCATGTCCTTAGCACAGTTTTTTCTGAATGGCAGCAGCACAGTGGCAGTGGTGGAGTTAGAAGAGTGTTTGATAGCCAGGTTTGCAT
The DNA here is from genome assembly GCA_013398955.1 of Callaeas wilsoni. Lineage (NCBI taxonomy): Eukaryota > Metazoa > Chordata > Aves > Passeriformes > Callaeidae > Callaeas > Callaeas wilsoni. Next base: position 12,363 of record VWPU01012468.1, on the reverse strand, counting down.
CTTTGGTGTTGTCCCCAGTACTAAGCTATCTATATGTCAAGCGCTTCATGGGCAGAGGAGGAGGAATGTTCAGAGTTAGCCTGTTTTCAGATTTGCTGCAGGGTGGAAGGGGAACTTTATGGGTCACAGCTGTGCTTATTTGGTGGTTTCCTGGATTTTTACAGTTCTGCCACCTGTGCGCCACCAAGTGTGCCATCACATGGCCATGGGTGCAGTTTTACAGAGTGGTTCCAAGCTGTGACATGGTCATTTTAAAATCCCAGCACAAGATTTGTTTTGCTGTTGGAGATTGGACTCCTTTTGTCACAGAGGCCCCTATTTTACCCCCCTGTTCTGCAGCCCTGCACTGCACGTCCTGTGTTCTTCATCACTGAGAGTCAGGTGTGACATTTCCACTGCCAGCTGGCAAAGCAAGGCCAGTCTCGTGGCCATGATGTCGTCAAGGAGCTCCAGTTCAGGTCTGTGTCCTTACAGCAGTGACACGCTAGTTTACAGAGGTGAAAGTGTGCAGCACAGACTGAAACCAGGACAATGCCTGTCTCAGTAAGAGTGCGTAGTGAGCTGTGGTAAGTAGTGAGGATACTCTATGCCAACGTACCTTTTATGTGATTTAAAACTCCAAGCCAGAAGTCACATGCTTCCAACAGCTAAAGATGTATAGGGTGGCTGTGCACCCACTGCATTTTTTTATATGTTTTAAACTATAGCACTTGTGATTTCCACTTAAAACTGATGTTTCACTCTTCTGGAAACTGTCAAATTCTGGTCTCTGCCTCAAAGAGTTTACAAATCCCTGCTCTTGTTTTGACCAAGTTTTACAATGATGCATTTAAATGGAACTTTTGAAATGAGAATATATATTTTTCGACTGCAGTTATTAATTTCAGAGTTTTCAAGGCTCCTCCCTCTTTACGTATTCTGAGGGACTGTCTTCTTGAAACCTCTGACCCTGGCATGCTCCAGAAATCCTGGGAGCTGTTCTGGACTGCAGCAGGTGCCCAGCTCACAGATGGGTCACAGAGCTGCACATGCCACCCTCCATCCCCACTTCTCATCCCTCCAGCCTAATCTTCACTACTCCGTGTTGATGAGAGTTTCTAAGGATGGTGACTTTTTAGAAAACAGATACTTTTTCTACAGGCAACCATTCACTACTCACCTGAAAATAATCCTCCTCCAGATAAAATTCATATGTGGGTAGAAAAGAAGCAATTTCACTCTTCTTGGTAGACTCTTGGATGTAGAGTGGAAACCAAAATGGGTTGGTACAGACACGGAGAAGTATGTTCTCATCATGCCAAGGATGCTGAAACGAGCTTTTCCTGCTCTGCACAGGCAGCATACTCACTATGAGAGATGATCTATTTCTTGTACTCAGAGTATTTTGTACTTCCAGCAATGTAAAGCCAATAAATTTTTGGCATAACAAAGCCCAAGCTCCTGACTCAGTAGAAAGCAGAATAGGGAAGTCCTGCTGCCTTTTGTTCTCAGGCTTCATCCCAGGGAGCATGGGTATTTGTTCTGCTGAATGAGCAGTGTGAGGAGGTTTGCAATTTGAGGAGCAGCAGTGAGCACAATCCTCACTCGAATGACTGACCAAAAGAGCATCTGGAAACCACTCGTCCTGAGTCACAAGGAGCACATCGCTCCAGGCTTCCTGGGAATGTGCTAAAACACAAGGCTGTGCTCCTATTTTGAATATGAGGGATATTGTTCTATCACACTCCTTTCAGGTATTAATGGGAGTCACAGGCCAAGCTACCTAGGCACTCAGACAGTGGTGAGGACCCCCTCATACAAAGCCACTCAAATTACACTGGCCCTTCACTGACACTGAGAACTTGATTTTGACCACAAACATTAACTCATCATTGCCTATATGACCTTTGTACTTCCTGGTAGTAACTGATTTCTGGCGATCACACAAGTTATGCATGTAGCTGTGTGAATGACTTCATGGTCTTCTTCTTGTTAGGTACTACCTCTCCAAAAAACATAATCTTTCCCTTTCTGTAGTATGTAAAAGCTTGCCTGAATCATACTAGGCACAAAGAATGGGTCACAGTTCAAAAGGAAAAAGAGAATAATAGGGTCCAGAACAGTTTGGCTGAGAATATATTCTTTAATGCGACAAATTTAAAAGCTATCCTAGCAAAGTTCACGAAGACGTAATAAATCATGGTACTCAAAAGGCTTACTTAGCACATTATACAGATGGTTATTTAAAATTTAGAGAATGTACACAATGCCAGTCCTCTGATAAGTATTTTTTAATCATTTTGCATCAGGATTTTTCTGATCTCTCACACAATAGGTAACTTCACTTATTCAGTGCTTATAGGATCATATAAGCTCCCCTTATCTGAGTTGCAAGAAGATTCATTACCATGTAACAGTGTTCATCCTTATCTGGGAAGAACTCACGGTGAGGAGTGGATTTCACTTGACTCATCCAGCTGCTGCTCATAGTCCTCAAACACACCTTGAAGAAGATAGATTCTTTGCAGTCACATAAAGCAAATCCTTCTTTTTAGTCATCACAATTTTCAAACATATGTATTTTTTACTACGTGTCAGATAGTAAGGTGCATTGCTGGGATGATAAATAGCTGACTCAAAATAGTACCTGGAGGATTTTGTCTGAAAAGAAGGATCTTTTTCTGCTTATTTCAGCTTATTCCTTTTTCTGGCTATGAATCTTGTCCAACAGATGCCAGCCAAATGGAAAGAGGCACAGTGATACTGCTGTTTCCAGTGATTCAAGCCTTACTCCACCTGAGTCAGGAGTCATTTCTTTGACCAGGAGATTGGGTCAAATGCCTGGCTTAAGCAATTCTTCCCAACTAGAAGTTCAACAGACAACAGTCCAAACAGGGCAGATTTGTGAAGCCTCGATGTTACATAGCTTAAGAAAGTGGCCACAAGTGTGTGCAATTCAGCAGTAAGGCTCCCAGTATATAGAGACAAACAACCTTGCACCCTGACCCATTTCTTCCAATTCAAACTCAACATTTTGCAACTTTTTTCTTGAGAGTTTTTGCTGAGAAGGGAAAAAACCCAAATTTCAATACATCTGTGTAACTGCTAAAGACCAAATTTCTGGTTGAGCAATTTAATAATGTGGGGTTTTAACTCCACCTCCCTGTAGGGCAAATTCTTCTGCAGTTCCCATTAACTTTCACAGGGCACATGCACGTACCTCAAAGAAAGAAAAAGTCTTTGTTTTCAGACTTCATGCACAGCTTATGATCTGAAGACTGAATTTTGGCCCAGGATCTTCTGTGGACAGGTTCCAGAACAATTTGAAGAGATCAGCCTCAGGTGGTATATTAAAGATTTCCTATTGCATTTGATTGTTGCCTCCACTTAATGATCATTCAAACAGTGCATGTTCCTCTTCATTAACTATATTATAAAATAATTTTTAAAATCATGTTCTTAAAAATTACCATTATTCTGCTGATGTTACGCTCAAATACTTAACTACAGGTTTGTCTCCTAACTCCTATGGGGGAAAAAATTAATGCCTATTTTAATCACTCACTGTTAAATTTCTTGTTAATTCAATCCAAAACTAGTGAGCACCTTCGTCTCTTCTACTCTGTTGAATAGTAGTATTAGGCAAAACCATACAGCATGGCCTGTTTCTAATTATACTCTCATGTTTCCTCCTAATGAACAAAAAATCTCCATTTGGTACGTTGCCTGTTAACCTCTGTAGAGGTCAGTGCCTCATTCCTGTAATGCAGCACACCTTTTTCCCTTCCATTTAACACAGTTATTACTTTCTGGAAGGCAGGATGTTTCTTGTTCAGATTGATGCACAATCAAGCTGGCCCTTTTCATTCAATATATTACGTACTTCTGTATTTGAAGGCTCAGGGAAAAGTAATTAAGTCTGACCACGAGTGTAATAGCTGCCACAGAGGTTGCCTTGGCTACTCATCTTTTGTGTGCAAAATTGATGACTGATAAAACATGTTTTCCATAAAAATATATACATGCTCTTGGCTTGAAAATCTTAAGCCATGGTAGAGCAAGGACCTGAATTCAGATATTGCTAGTCTTGAACAACCTGATATCCATCACTACCATCAACAAAACTATAGGTATCAGCAACCCATATTCTCCTGCCTACCAAACAGATTATTTCTGTCATGGTTTAAAAACCCCAGATCTGTGACAGCAAATTTCAACCAATATACTCTATTGCCAGTTAACAAGCTGCTAGTTACTGACTCTGTACTGAGAAATAAAACAAATAAACACATAGAGAAACATCTCAGCTTTGCGCCTGACATCTCTCCTCCTCCCTTTTTACTTCCTTTGTTGCGCTCGGCCCCTTCTGACATGTGGATGATGACAGAGGGGACTTGGTTGTTGTTACTTTACTTTTGCTTTTCTCTTTCCTGATTTCACTGCCTCAGTACAGTGTCCTGCACACGCTGTATGCTCTCCTGAGCCTCCTCCCTACCCCTCCTGTGTGACTCTTTGTTCTGTGCTGCCTAAGAGGCTCCTGAAGGGAAAAATTAAAACCCAAAATCTGGTGGGGCCCCAGTTTGTTTTATGGCACAGCTCAAAAGCCAGAGCTGGAGCTATTTTTTGTTTCTCTCAGTGCCGAGGAGGTCACCATCAGGGCAAGTATGTCTCCAAAGAGTTACTATGGAAATTACCATGCACTTTGAACACCTTTTTCCTACTGAAAGAAAGGAGAACTGGGCATCTAGAAACCTTGGAAAATCACAGTCCAAGCCAGCAAACTTCTGGCAGCTGGTCAAAAAAGTAGATATGCCACCAAGAAAGGTGTGCTCATCTTTTATAAATATGGGGTTAGACTTCCATCAGGTTTAAAGTGGCTTTAGTTGATGAGGTCAAGGACTCTGTTCCCCCCTTTGCTGGCATTAAACAAATGGCTTTCTACTTGTTTTCCATTGTAGCCCTTACTCTGCCTGCCCAGTGAAAGAAACACAAAGGAGCTACAAGAACAATTGCAAACAAATGCTGCAAATACTACGTGTGGGATTGTAAACACAAGCAGTGATTCAGCCCTAAATGGCAAAGGGAGTAGCAGGCAACCAGGCCTTCAATTATTAACTAACAAGGCTGGACTGACCCCAAGGTTTTCCTCTGTGCTTGTGAGGCAGAGAAGGGGCATTTCACCAAGTGCATAGCATCAGCCTGATTGGGAAAGCAGTGCCGTGGCAGCCAGCCAGCAGAGCACTCCTAAGGGTGCAGCAGCTGGATTACATGGGCTTTGCTCCTGTAGAGCTGAGAAAAGCTTGCTGATATCTTGATCACCCTAGCTTACTCTCCCTGGGTGAGGAACTGAATCCCAACCTACAACCGATCCAAATCCCTTTCCATCTGGGGTGCCCCAGAGTGTCCTCTCTCCCTATTCCAGAAAGACACAGAAGGGCTTCCTGCCGCTTCCTTGTGTGCCTGCCCAACACCCACAGGATGGGTGTTAGATAACCCTAACAGTGTCTGTGGAACAAGTAATGACATGGTGTGAATGCCATTCTTATAAGCTGGAGATCATTCCCTGTCCTTAGTGTCCCTGAGACATGATGCTGAAGTTCAGGAGAAGCAAACCTCACAGAACATCCCAGGAAAAACCTGGGACGTTCTTCTTAGGAAAATGGAGTGCCTAGAAAAATGGGCTACCAGCTCTGTTATCTGGTATCCATGTCTCTTACTCTCTTGCTAAGGAGGGTTGACATAAAAATTTCCCCCTGCCACCTGGCCTCTGCTTCTTTCTTGGTGTGGCCCTGCCCCAAAAAGCAGTATCAGAGATAACCAATTTCTACCAACACCAGCAGAGGTTTGGGGGTGCTAGGTGAAAAAGGAGGCAGAGGAGCCCCAGGGAAGAGAAGAAAGGAGGACTTGCCTCTGAGGGTCTTGTGAGCAGTCTGCATGCACACTTGTCTACTTTCATTTTTTCCCTCCTGTTTTTTCTTCATTGTTTTTGGGTTTTTTTGGGGTTTTTTTATTTATTTTACTCTAATTTTAGCTTTCTTAATAAGTGTAAGCTCAAAAGGACTGAAATGGAAGTAAAATAAGAAATAAGAGACCTGGTGTCACTTCTGACCCTAGGGATTGGAGTCTTTCCAGCCTCTCAAAGACAGGTGTATAGCAGAAGTCCTGCTCCGATAGAAAGCCTTTGCTCACTACTAACCTAATACTCTAGATTTGATTTTTTTTCTTTTTCCCTGTCCATTACATCTGTTCAGACCTGAGGATCAGCGGCGAGCCACAAAGGACAGAAATATGTTTTTCACCTAACTACACCAGACCTCTTTGTGACAAAAGGTGTTTGCAGAGCCACAGTGAAGACAGAGCCAGTGTTGGAGTTGAGTATTGGAGCAGAGAGAAAGCTTACAGGGGAGGTGTGTAAGCCAGAAAAACTAATCTGCCTGTGGTGACATACGCAAGAAGCGGGCTCCTAGACTGTTCATTAATTAAGCTTGGAGACCGGAAAGATTATTGCAATAGGAATTACGTTTAATAAAGGAGGCATCTGCTCTGGAGGGAAAGTGTATCTCCTAGTGCCTGACATTGTTCTCGTGTTTGCACATATCTGGAAGGAACTTCTCCCTATGTACCTACAGCTATGATTTTCTTTTGTCCTAATTATTCATCACAGGATAACCCCTTTGACTATAATGGAGTGTCACCTGGAATGCATTTTCCCTTGCCTTCGAAGAATATATTGTGCATGGATCCTCAATACATTACTTAAATGGAAGAACTAAGAAAACAGCATGAAATGTATTCATCAGCTTGACTGCCAGAGGTGTTGCACACCTGCAGGTCAGTGGAAAGTGGGGACAGAGGCATCTCCTCTTTGGCATTCTGAGGAATTCTGAGGTTATTGAAGACTTTTAATGGTGCAATCAAATCATTATAAGCAAAAAGCTACAAAATCAAATTCAGAACAATGAATGCATCAGTTCATTAATGGAACAGTTCCAGCCATCTGGTATTCATATGTTCTACACCGGGGCTGCTATTGTGCAGACATAAATGACCCAATCTTACCTTCCAGCAAGAGCTTTCATTAACTGAATATATCCAAATTCTTTATTGTTCAGCTAGTATTACAGGGCCTATCTTGTATTTTGGAAAGGCTGGGGGTTTGGGTTTTTTTTTCAGTTTTGATCAGCTAAAGCTTCAGTCCCACAGTATTTCTCCTCTGTGTTTGTGTGCGTGTTACCCATCCCACTGTGGACATGGCACCTCTTGGAAAACTTCTAGTGATTTCTGCAGCTGAAGCTCTAGAAGAGAGAGAAGGGGTCAATTATTATTTCAGTAATTACTAATTATTTAGACACTAGTAAGAAATACTGTCTCTTGAAGGAAAAATTCTAATGTAGCACTGAGTTTTTCACTTGCCGTTATTTACCTTTTTCAAATGATAGCTCCAGCAGCTCTGCAAAGCCCACGGAATCACAGAATGGGTAAGATTGGAAAAGACCACAGTGGGTTGTGTGGTCCAACCTCTCTGCTCAAGCAGGGTCATCCCAGAGCACACAGCACAGGATTGTGTCCAGACATTTCTTGAATATCTCCAGGGAAGGAGAGTCCACAACTTCTCCGAGCACCTTGTTCCAGTCCTCAGTCACCTGCACAGTAAAGAAATTCTTCCTCATGTTCAGGTGGAAATTCCTGAGCATCAGTTTCTGTCCATTGCCTCTTGTCCTATTGCTTGGCACCACTGGCACCACCAAGAAAAGCCTGGCTCCCCCCTCTTGGCACCTTCCCTTCAGATATTTATAGATGTTGAAGAGTTCCCCTCTCAGTTGTCAGTTCTTGAGGCTGAACAGGCCCAGCTCTCTCATCATTTCCTTGTAAAGAGAGGTGTTCCAGCCCCTTTGTTGTCCTCCGACAGACTCACTCCAGGAGCTCCATGTAAGACCTGGAGCAGACCAAACTGATGTGCAAAGTTATATACAGTACAGACGCATCCATGTGACTTTTCCTGAGGAACTAATTTTCTTTAATCCTGTGAAGGAGTAGGGCACTCAATTTAGTGCTGTACAGATATCATCCAGTTCAAGATGAAAGGGCACAGACCAGACAAATTATGGATTTTAAGTGCTGTCTGTTAACTAAGGATGTCTGTTGGAGCAGGATTTTATATTCATTGGACCTTGCAGCTATAGCTAAAGGGGCAGGTGCTGGAGCAATGCATCCAACGGCTGCCGCTGCACTTCCTGGAGGTAAAGCTTTCCTTGTTTCCCTGTATCCTCATGAGAAGTGGGTTTTCAGTCATTTCATGTCAGACCAGAGCCCTCTGCTTGATGAAGAGACAAATCAGAATGGCATTCACTATCCAGTCATCCCTCAACACCCTACAAACAAATGGTTTTTTGACAACCTGGAAAAAAAAGACCGAGTGAGTAGCAGTGTTCAGGCAGCATAAACGCAGAGCTTCCCTGAAACACCAGTGGTGACCCAGCCGCAGGTGTTCCATGGGGCTGAAGGACACATGGGAGCGTTCAGTACTGCAGCCATCCCATGGGAGATGCCCGCCCAGCCTCCTCCCACTGCTTTCCCTCCATGGAACCTGCAGCCATCCCTGAGCGTGCACTTACCACAAAACTGTAGCTCCTCCTCACTGTCTCGCCTCCCTCACCACAGTGAAGCCACAACCATCAGCTTCCTGGCCTCCCATCCAGGGGCCTCCTGGCAGCCTTCTGCCCCCATGCCTGCCCCTGACAAACCCCATATGCTTCACACAGCCATCAGCTCCTGTTGATGCATTTCACGGCACGTGATTCATAAGACTCTTAACAGTAACACAGAGGTTTATGGTTCTGTATGGGTTGTTACTAGTGCACTGAATTAGTCACTAGTGCACTGAACTCCTGTGCATCTCTGGCAGTAAATACCTAAAGCATCTTGCAAACCCTAGTCCAGTCATCTCAGGGCGACACGGAGGCTGCAAGTGCCAGGACAAACCCAAAACTTCTTTCAAAAAGAGCCCTGAGCCCTGGTCACTTGGACAGACACTGCTCTTCCTTCTGGTGCAGGCATTGTCTAAACAGCCCGATCTAACCTAGAGTTTGCCATAGAGGCTATGAGAATCAACCATCTCCTCTGCTTTTGTGGATACATCCCTAACCCTCAGTATGCTCAGGCACCTGTGGGCACCCATTTTTCCTTCAATCCTGGCCGTGCAGTCTTGCTTTTAGGGGCAGGGAATGGGCAGAAAGCCACGAAGAGCCAAAGCTTGGCTTCCAGGAGCACTATGGTCACATTCACTTTTCAGCAAGCTGCTACACTTCAGAAGGATTAGGATATCCTCAGGTCCAGGCAAGAGGAGGCTGAATCAGGGAGAGAGAATTTCTATGGAAAAAGCTGTTCTTTCGCCTTGAGAACTTAGAGGTTTTAGAGAAGTTTATGGCTTACAGAACGTCATACATTGCTGCTGCATCATAGCAGGAGCCCCAAGGAGACTGAACCAAGGCAGAAGCAGTGCCACAGAACAAAGACGGTATGGCTTTGTGGATAGGGATGCTTTCTTTCTGTGAGATTTCTGATGTGTCTGTAGTTTCTTTGGAAAACAGCATGTTTTCTAACTGCAGGTAACGTTATTTGCTCAGATTCCTCTGCATCCTGTTCTGAACAGAGATCCTCAGCATGTGAGCACTGGGCTTCAGATAGCATGTATGTAACAAATGAGCAAAAAGTCAAACTCCAGAGAGTGCGTTATTCTTTGTGAATTGTTGGAGCCGTTCTTTGTAATGTAACACATGCTTTAGCAATCTACTACAAATGGTGGGACTTTAAGATATAAAAGCCGATCAATAAAAAGTGAAAATACTGTTCAAGGTCTCTAATTATTCCTATCTCAGATAGTGCTGAAGCATGCCATCTTTTTCCACAGTAATTAGTAGCGATTTCATTGCATGTTTCGTTCAAAGCATCCATTGCACTGAAAATTTCAGCACATTTCCAATCCAAAGTGAAATGATCCATTGCTACTCACACCAGAGTATGCTGCATAGAGAAGTGACAGAGTGAAGAGACATCTTAAGTGTAAGTTTCCAGAATTTTTATTTTTAATTAAAAACACTAGAGGTACTTTCCAGGCCCAGACTGAAGAGGAATTAGATTTTTTTACTTTTCTGGGTTTGTATGACTAATCTTGCAGCCATTCGGTTGAAAATGTATGAATGCTGAGAATTAAATATAAATATATCAATGTCTTCACATGTTAAGCATACTTATGATTTGAATCAATTTACTAAATTGAGAACATGGAACTTACATGGTTTGTTCTGGAAACAGAAGTTTTTCCAGACTGAAGGATGTGAAAACTACTTCCCTATCTAATGCAATTCAGTACATCTGTGTGTGATTACATAAACACGTCTCAGACCACAGAGCACCACAGCCAAGTCTCAGAGCAGTTACATTCATTAAACGTCAGACCATGTGATCCTCCCTGGACCTTCAATACTTGCCTGTTTGTAAGATTTACTGAATATTCCCTATATTTTCTATCCAGAGCAAGCGGGGTTGGCTGAGAATTAATGACATTATCCTTGAATAAATGACAAGTCAATGTTTCAGGGCTGAGCAAGCATGCCTGAAGTCACTAACAGAAAACAAAAGAACTGAAAAAATATTGTTACTTTAACTATATCAGTTTGCTGAAAGTAGACACAAAAATAGTTTTCTTTAAAATGTTTGTGACCATTTTACCTTCATATAATTCCATCTCAGGCACAGATCAGCCTTTTCCTATGAGCTCAGGCCTTCTATTTTCTGCTATTTTCCTTCAGGGATAGGTAGCTAGAGTTGCTGCGGAGAAACAGCAATTTTTGAGTAACGATAGGGATGACAAGCAGTGGTGATTTCCAATTTGCAGATGTAGTAGCTCTCAGCAGCAAGCACTGTCCTACTGAAGAAGACTCCTGCATGCCTGAGGTTGTAGGTCTCACTCACAGAGATGTAAATCTTGTCAGATCACCCTTTGCATGAAGCTTTGTTTGCTTTTAAGTTAATACTGGTTCTTATAGTGGTATCTGGGCAACTGGCTGAGACAGGACAGACTATGTAGACATGTATAGGCAGCTTGCGTCCCAAAAAGATGAGTGAAATCTGGTTTATAATGAAGCTACAGAAGAAATACTGCCACGGGACTGGAAGAATCAATTTTGCATTCTGGAGACGTGCTCTCTAATCAGGGACTCATGTAAGTCGTTCGTTTTCTACCACCAGGGGAGGATACGTGCAGTTTGAGCACACTGTTTCAAAGCTGCAGTTGTCCAGCCTGGATGTGGCCTGTGCATAGGTGAGAAAACTACTAAGACCTGTCACCATAATTGGTGTATAGATGCTAAACCATCTATTAGAGCTCGTAACAGAACATGCTTCTTGGTCACCTCTTGCAAACACTCGGTAGCTCGCTTTGAACAGGTAGAAGATGAAATCCAGCACTTTCCAAAGTTAATAGCCTGCTGAATACTTAACCAAACTTTTCAGCATGTTGAAGTCTACTCTCAGAGAAAAATTACCATGCCGAGTACAAAAACAAGGTCTGTGTGGCGACAACTTCTTGCTAAAGAGAAAGCGGCTCCCTAGCCACGACAGCAAGAGACCTGCTCTCTCTGAAGCCAAAAACTTTCCTAATAACCATACCATGGTTCAGCAGATATTGCCAGTAGCTATCATAGACAGTGTCATCATTGTGTCGATGCCACACAAGCAAAGATCAGTGAGAATTGTCTCTGCTTCTTTCTGGTTCCCTGGGAAATACGAGTGCTTTAAGTGGGCTTGGTGCTTCATTATAGGCTTTTGTGCTGCTGGATGGCTGGTATAGCTGTAGGTAACCTCCCTAGAAATCTCACTACAGGGGTTAGAAACACTTAGCTATTTCAGCCACCGAACACTTAAGCGTTGTGCAACATACATCTTTTCACTTGATGCATGTACGTGCAAAAGTGGCCTCTAGATGCTCCTGCAATCCAATGAAATCAGACTATTTCACAGTAAAAACTTATGGGGGGCAGGGGGTGGGGAAGAAGAAGTAATTTGAACGTGGTTTTGTTTAACAAAATAATTCTTCTAATCTGGAAAACTATCTGTTGTGCAACCCTGTCCCTTTCCAAGGATGAGTACTCGGTGAACCTGCAAACTGACTGTTCCTATGACTGAGGCTCCCAAATGGCTCTTGCCGACATCGGCAAGAGATTCCAAAGTTTTACAGGTCGTGAACTGTGGCTGCTCCAGAAACACCTGCATACCACCGCCACTCAGCCCAAGCCCCGCCGCCCTTTCCCGAGGCAGCCTCCGCGAGCGGCCAGGGTCTGCTGCGGAGAGTGGGCGGCAGCAGGCGGGGCGGCGGCCGCGGCT